>PVLC010008131.1:0-34782 GCA_004027655.1 Graphiurus murinus | reverse complement strand
CAAGCTATACATTTTATAGGACTGAATTTTAAGTGACAGAATCTAAATATTTTGCTCATGTCTGTGCTCTGACAAAGGTCTTTTAATGAAGCAGTTTCTTTACCCTGAAACCAGCAGAATTTCACTTCAGATGGCAGGCCCAGTTGAATCTTTGAATCATTAATTGAGGCTAGAAATAAAAACATTTATTAAACTTTTAAAAAATTTTAGACATAGGTGACATTCTTTTGGAAAATATTATGTAAGCCAACATTTTGTAGATGTAGCCAACATCTTTACAGCTTTGAATGAGCTGAAAGGCTACCTGAATTCAACATCTGCTGCACAGGCTGGGCCAGCCTCAGTTACCTTCACTTCTTTCTAAGGGTGCAAGGAAGATGGAGAATAAACTGGAAATACCCCTCGACTAGAAGTTTCCTGTGACCTGTTGTATGATCTGAAACCCTTGCATCTAGAGCAATTCTAGAAATTTAATGCAAGTCACTTATATAACTTAATATCTCCAACAGCTACATTACAAATGTAAGAAGAAACCAGCGAAATTAGCATCAGTTATATATTTTATGTAGCACAATACATATAGCAAACTATCATTACTTCAGCATATAATCAATGTGAAAAATTTTAAATGAGCTATGTTTTCAGTATATATACTGTTTTTGAAGTCAGGTGTGTTTTACACTGGTAGCACCCCTCAAGTTTGGGCTATGGACATTTCTGGTGCTGAGTGGCCACATGTGGTTGGTGTTTTCCTTATTAGCCAGTGCAGTTCTGCTTTGCGAAGGCACTAGAACTGGAGTGCCAACTAACCCTTGGGCATAGTCTACCATGGCATTTCTCAGCACGTAGTTAGTGGACCACTGACACATGAACCGCTTTAGGTTTTGCTAATACAGATTCCGGGCCTCACCTTCATAGTCGTCTAGAGTCTCTTAGGTGAAGTCTGAGGAACCTGCAGGTCTGGGGCAGTGCTGGTTGATTTTGAAGCAAGGCAGAACTCAAGAAGCCATGCCGTGAAGCCATGCACTAGACATTTTTGCTTTGTTTTGTTTTTAATAATGTCTTTGTGGCCTGGATAATTTTATCAACTCAGAATAATCCAGGAGTTGATCGTTGCCATGGTGTTAAAAACGCGGCTGCTGCCAGCCTGTAATTATTAAAAAACTCTGCTCCACCTGTGCAATATGAAGCAAATCGCGGCAACTCTCCCTCCTGGCATAATTTCTCCATTGGAAACGAGAGCAGTGGCACTAATCTATGTCACTCTGCTTCTCCTGGGGATAAGCCCTTCATAAACAGAAGTTTCCAGTTTTGCCTTTCTCTCCTGGCTCTTTACCTCATCACTGCAGCCTCTCAGCTCTGAATTCAGAACGCTTTTTCATTTGGATTGAAAATGGACAGGGTGGCATTTTAGTTGTGCCTAGATTCTGGGTCCATTTCTCCAACTGGATGTTACTGGCTGTGCACAATGTGCTAGAAGGAAGGGAGGGGACTGTGAGCTCATGTGTGCCACACACTGCTGCAGGCCAGGCTCCCAAACTCACTTTGCCCTTTGTTCCCAGCACACATTCCCGCCAGCAGTGAGGCTGAATTTGCAAACCCTGTGGCACAGGTTCTTCCTCCAAAGGTGGAGGGTCCCAGAGGCTTTTTTTAATATCATGGTGTTCAAACTATGACTAGGCTGGGATCCTCACACATTTAAAACATGATAGAAAAGTATCTCCGGAAGTTTATTTTTCAATGTTTTGGGTCGCTTATGCCCCCAGGGAGATGTGGCAGTGAGTTTAAAGAGTTGGCATATTGAGGGAAAAGAGCCCCCTCCAAGCCTGGGCTGATGCTGGAACAGAGGGCAGAAGCCAGGGGCAAGCAGCCAGCGATATTGGCCTCCTCCCTTCTTCTTTCCTCCTGTCTCTCCTCCTCTTTTCCTATTGCTACTCCTACTTCCTGTCATTATAGATCTTCATGTCAGTTTCCCCACCCCCTCCCCAATAAGGTCACAGGAATTCTAAGCTCCTAAAAGACAATTCTATGATACTAATTACATGTCTGGAAATGACGCCCAGCCTGCAGGTGGTACCCGCTAACAGCTACCACTATTACTATTATTATTGTTATTGTTATATTATCACATTGTATGGAGCCTTTAGCTTTCCAGGACTGAATTATCTTCCTTTGGTTTTGATGCCATGCTGGCTTTGTGTACCTTCATTTGCTTTTCTATAAGGCTTTTTTTTCCTTCCTGTATGCATCCTCCTTCCTTTATCCAGAGTTAAATGTAGCAGGAAAGAATTCTTAGATATATTAAGAATGAGGCTAAGAAAATAAAATGTTGCTTTCAGTCGAAGCAATATTGAATAGCAGAAATATTAATGAAAGGTGTGACATTTTAATAAGCTTCACACAAATATTTGAAGGCCTATTACTTGCCAGACACTCTGCCAGGATCCAAGATGCATGCGTGCACAGGAGCTGAAAAAAGTCTCTGTCCTTCTAGCGCAGGAGGCAGACAATAAATGAATTATAAGCAAAAGGTGCAGCGGGTGATGAAAGCAACAGAACAATAAAGCAAAGGAGGACAGACAGGGCTGGGGTGGGGAGGGGGGGGCTGCAGTGTTAAATGAGGCGGTCAGGGAGATGCCACTAGGAAAGTGACCTTTTAGCAAGGACCCCAAGAGAGTCAGGCATACACACACCTGGATCGACCCTTCTTCCCAAAAATGAGGAAATTGTGTGCCACAGCCCTGAGACAAGAGTTGCCTGGTATGCTTTCCAGAACCTCATCAACTTGAATCTGTGGTGTGTTATCACAGAGGTGAGGGAAGTAGAATTGGGAAGAGAATATTTTGCTTGAAGTGACACCTTGGGGTTTGGTGTGTTTTTTGTTTTTTTGGTGTGAGTTTTTGTTTGTTGGTTTTTTAACACTTACAGAACTCCACCTTTTCTCAGTAAAGTTTATTAAAAATGATACTAGATGGACTAGTCTTAATATTGCATTGACATGCAGATGAGCCCCTCCCCCAAATATAAACCTTCTAAAGAAGAGAAGGGAAAGAAAGGAAACTAACAGTTATTTAGTATTTATTCTGCTATAGGTGTTTAAAAGGTCACTCAAAGGCCCCTGAGCCTCAGCAGCTTGTGAATACAAATCAGATCCCATTAACCTGAGCGCTCTAGGTTCTCTGGTTCCCTGCCCTCACCAGCAAATGTAGAATTCCCAACTCACTTCCAAGGTCTCCTCGTCCTGCCTGGCCCTGTGGAGAAGCTGTCACCTAAACACAGGGGCATCAGCCTGCCGTAGCTTCCCTCTGCTGCTTCAGGCTGCTGGTTGCCACTGCCCTGCCAGCCATCGGTCACCACTGCTGCCCCTGCCAGCTGCTGGGGACCTGGAGGTGGACAGTGGCTGAAGCATCATCACTCTCCATCCTTGGGAGTCTGCAATCTAATAGGAAAGCAGATGGACCACCGCACCTCCATTCTGTATTAGCCTGATTAGAGGGTTCACAGCAGGATGGCAGGGCCCAAATCTCCTGGTTGGTGGGCTCCTTCTCTTTTTTTTCCCTAAGGATGCTCATTTTGCTTTACAGTAAATGGATCAGAGTGATTTCAAGAATCATTTACAAAGTTGTTGTTCTTAAAACCAACACATCTCTCTGTTTCTCAGGTCCATTACTGATTCTAAGTTTCCCCCCTTAAAGTAAATTTTAGCACAGGAGCTCCCAAAGCCCCCCACACCATGTCCCACCCTTAGCTCACACTATGATTTCTTTTAGCTCCCCAGCCCCAGCCCCTTCCTCCCAATCTGTCAGAGTAAGACCTCTTATGTGAAAACCACTCTAGCTACTTTCCCAGAGAGGCTTTGTAACACCCATGTAAGGTAGAACAGCAGGTAGCATAGTGCATTCATTTTAAGATAAATTTTTTGTTAAGATGAATCTTTGCCACTTCAGCATCTTTAATATTGGGATGTATCTTACAGTTGATGACGATCATATTTTAATTGGAAAGGAATTTTTATTATTGCTAATACATAAAGTCGTGTTACATCTTACAGTCAGTGGTGTCTCGGATGTGATAAGTAAGATACAGCAGCCACCTCAGCAGGCAGGTAAGGTGAAGGGATTTCTACAGGCCAGTCTTGCTAACTCTCACCTCCAGCTTTTTCCTCTCCGTGTTGCTCATGCTTTGACTTAATCCTCATGATAACTTTAAGGAGTAGTTACTATGCATTGCAGTGACAGGCTCAAGGTCAGAGTGTGCAAAGGATGTAAAGACAAAAACTGAACCTGTCTGATTTTCTGTCCTCAAAACCTAGCACTTTTTCTTTTTTCTCCAACCTGGACTTTCCACATGAAAACGATGCAAAGAGCCAGACTCACATCAAGACTGGGCAGAGCTGTGATCATCTGGCCCTGGCCAGACCCCTCAAGTTAGACATTAATCACCATGTCGATCAGCTTAAACCCTAAGGTGTGTTTGATGCAATTTTGGTTGCCTATCTTTGCTTTTGTTGCCTGTGCTTTGGAACACATAGCCAAAATAATCATTGCCCACACTAATGTCAAGAAGCCCTTTCCTTCTGTTTTCTGCTAGTACTTGTACAGTTTCAGGTCTTACATTTAAGTCTTTAATTCATTCTGAGTTGATTTTTCTACATGGTATAAGATAAAGTTCCAATGAACTTCTTCTTCATGTAGATACCTGCTTTTCCTAACACTGTGTATTGAAGCGAAATTATCCTTTCCCCACTGTGTGTTCTTGGTGCCCTTGTTGAAGATCAACTGACCATAAATGTGTGGATTTGTGTCTGAGCTCTCGATTCTGTCTTGTTGGTCTATTTTTATTTTATCCTGTTTTTATGACTATCAGTTTGCAGTGTCTTTTGAAATCAGGTAGTGTGATGCCTCCAGCTTTATTCTTTTTCCTCAAGATTGGTCTGGCTATTTGGTATCTTTTGTGGTCCCATATGAACTTTAGGGTTTTTTTTTTTGTTTTTTTTTTTTTCCATTTCTGTGCAACATGCTATTAGAATTTTGATAGGGATTGCATTGAATCCATAGATCACTTTGGGAAGTATGGACATTTTAACTATGTGGATTCTTTCAATCCATGATTATGGGATAGCTTTTCATTTACTTGTGTCTTCTTCCATTCCTTTCATCATGTCTTATAGTTTCCAGTATTCAGATCCTTTACTTCCTTGGTTAAGTTTATCCCCAAGTGTTTTTTGACACTAATTTAAACAGGATTGTTTCACTTACTTCTTTTTCAGATAGTTCATTGTTAGTGCTTAGAAATGTTTCTGAGCTTTGTATACTGACTTTTTAAAAATTTTATTGGTGCATTGTAATCATACATTGTTGTGAGATATAAACTGGTAGAGGCATGCGTGCACACATTTCTCATTTAATCCTTCTCCAATTCCTGCCCCATTCCCTCCCCCCTCTCTCCTTCTCATGTTCATTTTAGTGGTTGACTTTGATGTGTTTGTGAATGTACATCATGTGCATTAGACTGCTCCCTCCCCACCACCTTCAGATAGGTCGCCTTCTTTGCTCATCTAGGGTTTTCTTTCTTCGCCTAGAGTCCCCTCCTATTGACTTTTATTCTTTCCAAATAAAAATCTTCTGCCCAACAAAGAAAACAATCAACAGAGTGAAATGACAATCTATGGAATAGAAAATATTTGCAAACCACACATCTGATAAGAGGTTAATATCTAAAACATATAAGGAACTGAAGCAACTCAATAACAAGAAAATGACCTGGTTAAAAACCATGTAAAAGACCTGAATAGACATTTCCCAAAAGGAGATATACAGATGACCAACCAACTGGCATATGGAAAAATGCTCAGTGTTACAAATAATCAGGTAAATGAAAAATTAAAACTATAATAAGATTATCACCTCACAACATTTGGAATGGCTATTAGCAAAAAGACTAAAGGTAAGTATTGGTAAGAATGTGGAGACAAGTGAACCTTTGTTTAATATTGGTAGGAATATAAATTAGTACAACCATTATGGAAAATATCACGGGCATTCCTCAAAAAACTAGGAATAGAACTACAATATGATCCGACTATCCCACTTCTGAGTATGTAACCAAAGAAAAGGAAATCAGTATGTCAAACACCCCCATGTTCATTGCAGCATTATTCATAATAGTCAAGAACTGGAATCAACCTACGTGTCCACTGATAGATAATAAAATGTGGTACACACAGAGAGCACCTTAAAATAGAAATAAACCCTGTCATTTGTAACAACATAGATGAATCTGGAGAGCACTGTGAGTTAAGTGAAATAAGCCAGGCTCCGAAAGACAAATACTACATGATCTCACTTAAATCTGGAATCTAAAACAGTTGAACTCACAGAAGCAGAGAACAGCACAGTGGTTGCCAAGGATTAGAAGTGGGGGGAAATGGAGAGATGCTGGTCAGGGGTACAAGGTTTCAGTTACACAGGAGGAGTATGTTCTGGAAATCCATTACACAGCAGGGCAACTCTAGTAAATAATGTATACTTGACAACTGCTAAGAGAGTTAGAGCTTAAAGTTCTCACCACAAAACTAAAAACAAAAAGATAACTGTGAAATGATGGATATGTTAGTTATCTTGAATGCAGGAATTATTTCACTATATATATTATTTCACTATATATTAATTATATAATTATAGATAGTAAAATACATATATACACACATATATACATACATACATATATTAAAATATCACATTGTACTTATCACATATATACAAATTTTATTTGCCAACTATACCTCAGTAAAACTGGGAAACATTTTTAATTAAGACCATAAAAATAAAACTCCCAACACATACAAAATGTTTCCTTTATCATGTCTTTAGTCCCAAAATGTAGTAAAATTTCGAGTTCTTAAAACTACCCTTTAGGGACCAGGGTAATTTCCTTATGGGTTCCATATGTTTTACTAACGTGGTCTCAGAGGTTGGGAATCAACATTCCTCTGTCCACAATTTCCCCAGCTTTCAGAGACGACAGCTAGTCCTGGTTTGTGGGTTCCCCTGGGTCCTTGGAGTCCATCTCCTCACTGACTATTCAGTGGTGTTACCCTGCTAAGTTGCTAGAGTGATTTTGTAGGGGTCCAGGGCCTGAAGGTTCTGGGGGTACCAGATATTTATTAAAAGCTGCTATTGCTTCACGGGTATTTGATTGCTCACTTGCTGATCCCAGACGACAGGTGGAAAGATTTTGGAGCACTTCAGTGAGTGATTTTTTCCTTCCATTTTTTTTTTTAATCTACTCATGCTTTGGTTCAGTCTCCATCTACACCTTGCTGTTTCCAAACCCAGTGGATATCATGTAAGCCTGGAAAGCTTTGAGGTCTATTGAACCCTCCCCATCCCCAAGCGATCCCCCCACCACTGTCAGGAGGAAAGCATCCACTTTCTTCCTCCTAACTGATCACCCCTCTAATATTTTGGGTGGGACAGAGTAAGTTTGCATTCCAAGAAAGCCCAAATAAGATAAAACCAGGGAGGCTGAAACAGGAGGATCATAGATTCAAAGCCAGCCTCAGCAACTCACCAAGACCTTGTTTCAAAATAAAGAATAAAAAATAGTGCTAGGGGTGTAGCACGTAGATAGAATGCCCCTGGGTTCCATCCCCAGTACAGGGAAAAAAAAAAAAAAAAGGCTGGGAGTGAGGCTTAGAGGTAAAATACCCCTGAGCCCCTGAGCTCAATCCCCAAATCCCCAGTACAGAAGGAGGAGGAGAAGAAAAAGAAGAAACAGAAACCATAAAACCAAGACTACCTAAATCAAGCAGCATGAAGGGGAAACAACAGGCATCATGGAGGAGACTTTGGGCTGCGAGGTAGAGACCTGGGTTCTCATTAGCTCCAGGTACTCCACTAATTTGATGGGTGGCCAGCCCCCATAAAAAGGACTCTGGCCCTGATGTTTCATACTATTTCTTTACAATAACATGTGACTCCCTCTCCCTTGGATAGAAAGACACATGTAAGAGACAACTAAACCAACAGCACAGATTCAAGGAAATGAGGCTGTGATAGGTTACATTCGTTAAGTACCTATTAAGAGTGTGGTCGGAAAAGTCTTATACAAGGAGGCCAGGAGTGTGGCTAATATTCAGCAAGTCATTTAATTCTTTAAATGGAAACAATGCTAAGTCCCCTCCCATGACATAGGGATTAGCCCAGATAGCATCTTAAATATTTTGAAAGAAGTGTCCGTGTGTATGCACAGGTGCCCACGCCGCTCACTGTGCTCTGTGCTGAAAATCTGGAAGGGTGACACACACGCCAGGTTCACAATCAAGATGGGCATCAGAATGACGAAACGGGAAGAAGCGCCTGTAATTCAACCCTGCCTCCCATTTCCAGTGGAACCTGTATAGGTTCTTTCATCTCTGACTCAGTGTCCTCGACTGTAAAATGAAATCAACTGCATCTAAGGCAAAGGTTGTTAAAAGGATTAAAGGAAATCTCATGTAAAACCCTGAGCAAGGAGCCTTAGACGAAGTAGACATGCCAAAAAAATGTTATTTCCTTTTCTCCAGGGAGCAAAAACATGCACATATGAAGCAATTAGACAATAGATATGAGATGTTAAGTTGCTGTTAGAATCTATAGTGCTTAAGGAGCTAGAGGAAGGGGAGATCAAAGTGGATTGAAATCTAGAGGGCTGGGGAGAGGGATGACATGTCGAGGGCAGACCTGGGGAGACTGAAGCTCTCTCCTTTCACCTCTGGGTTTGGAACTAACACTGTAAACCCTTTGGAGATGGAAGCGTTTTGCCCCATTTGGGTCCCATGATATCTAAAAGTAGTGGGGGTACTAGCCAAGCCACCATAATAGAGACATAAAGTTTCAAAATGAACAACAAGACTATAGTGGAATTTGGAGCCGAATGTGAATGTGTGTCTGGCTCTGTTCGCCCGACCCCGTTTTGCATGTTCCTCTTCTCTGATCTGAGGTTCAGGAGGGGCAATGGCGTGATGAAACACGACGTTCTCAGCTACTGATATCAGCGCAAGTGGTTAGAAGGGTATGGGGCGAGGCAGAAATCATCCTTTAGTTTAAATGGTTGTAAATCAGACCCGAAAACTAGGCTATACATTATGCTTTTGTTATTCTGAGAGTTAAATTACAAGGAAATGAACGGTGCATAATAATTACCCACGTCACCTACTTCCCTGCTTCTCAGCTAAACTGCTCTCCTCCTGCAAGGGCAGCGCTCAGGACCATCGCTGGGCCAAAGGCGCCATCTAGTGGCTGCTTCCTGCCAGGCGGCTGGAGGGCCGGCGAGGATCCGTGTAGGACACCTCAACAAAGAGCTTCCCTGGTTCCTCACCTGGCGCTGGAGGCACTGGGCCAGGAAGGTCAGCGATCAAGGGCAGTGGCTTCCGAAAGAGCTGTGCATCTCCAGTCCGCTTTTCCAAGTTATTAATAAAGGACTCTAAGTTCCCATTTCATGATCAGTTATCTTATGCCCGGCAGTCTCTCCTCTGTCCAAGCAGAGAAATAATAGTTAATTAGCAGAATTCCCATTGAAAGAGTGAGTAGAGAGCTTGTCTGGACTCCTTGGTAAGAGCTGATGAGCATGCGCGTGCCCACCCCACACCCCTCACGCACCCTCGTCCGCTCACCCCACGACCCTGCCCTCAGTTCTTCCTGAGCTCCATTTCCTAAGAGAGAACGCCCTCGTGTTATTACAGAAGGCTGTCTGACCGAATTCCTGCAGAACAGAGTGAAAGGTTCAGATTGCAAAGCCTTTTGACTGGAATGTATTTTTTTTTTTTCCTCAGACCAAAGCAATTTTTTTTTCTTTTCCCCTAAATCAGAGTTTCAACTAGAGAACTCATAAAGAAGGCTTCCGACTGACTGGGTTTAAACAACAACTGAAAAAAGGTCTAGTTGAAACAGAGTGTCTCCCCAGGCTTTCCTCGCTCTTCAGGTGACTTAAGGAGGCAGGACAGAAGGAGTTCACCCTCTGTCGCCTCCCTTTGATTATGACTAATGACACTCAGAGCAGCCCGTGCCTTCAACACTCCCGGTCACAGGCTACCTCTTTCTGATTTTTAAGTGTACAGTGTAGGGAGGTCACGGTACTGTATGGCCTCAAATCACTCTGCCAAAGCCTTTTCTCCCTTTTCTGCCCCCCACTAGGTTGGGACCCAGAACAAGTGGTTACCTCATGATGCTGTCACATTCTAAAGCTTAATGTCTTGCTGGGTGATAATGGGAATTCTCGGTTTCTGGGCATGGATAGAATTTCAGGCCCTGGGTTCTTGATTGGGCAGGAGCAAGGGAGCACATGCGCCCAGCACCTGGGGAGGCCATGGTGGGTTGGGATGCAGACACCAGCAGGCAGATGCGGGCGCTGTACTTAAGCATTACATATGGGCTTAGCCACCGACAGGCTCACGGCAGAATTTATGGAGAGGCTCATTCAGTGTAACACCAATAGGCTCCATTTTAATGAATCCCCTTGGTAGTGTAATCATTACTCAGACAGGAACAACTGCTACACAGGGCTGTGCACCCTCTCCCTGACCTTTGCACCTTCCCACTGAAACCAAATCCTTCCCTTCTTTTTCCTCCCATTGTGCAAAAATTTTCATTTATTTTTTTAAATGAACCAATGTGTGCATGGAGAGTGCCGTTTTGGTGGGAGACAGAGTGGACCGAACACTGTGAGCCCCGAGTCTAGTGAGCAAGGTAAGTCAGCTTACGTGGAGGCGCGGTTCCCCTTCATAAACGCCATGAAATAGAATTTCATGTTACAAATTAATGTGTGTGTGTGTGTGTGTGTGTGTGTAATTTTTTCAAAGCAAGTGCTTTGTTTCTGAGACAGTGCGCAGGCACCACATGCTGCGGTTGCTATGGTAATTACTAGCCTCTGTTGAATAGGGACACGAGGGGTTACACAGAAGAGAACCGCCTGGCGAAAGTGCACGTTACAAAGAATAAGCCCACTTATTTGTAAAAGGTTGCAAGAGGTACTCGAACCAGAAAAGAAAGGCGGTGGAGGTGGGGGCACATTTTGACAAAGACCCAGCAAAACCGTCGCCTCCGGCAGTTTTCATCCTACTTCTGGAGTTAAAAATGTCAAAAAGCCCTTGAGACATTTGTCCACAGGTTTCTATAGGTGGAAGACAGAACTGTATCAAAAGCAGTACAATACTATGTCATATGATTTATAGTAATAGTAGTAGTGGTAACAATAACAATGACAAGGATGATCATTTATTGAGTGAACAGAATGTTTCCAGGGTCTTTTCAATTTTATCTCTGTTAATCCACAGGAAGACCTTGAGAGACATTCACTAAGTTTTGTTTTTATTTTCTATTTTTTTTTTTTTTTTTTTTTGCTTTTTTTTTTTGCGGTACTGGAGATTGA
This sequence comes from Graphiurus murinus, assembly GCA_004027655.1. Lineage (NCBI taxonomy): Eukaryota > Metazoa > Chordata > Mammalia > Rodentia > Gliridae > Graphiurus > Graphiurus murinus. The sequence goes on along the minus strand of PVLC010008131.1, from coordinate 23,373 downwards.
ACTCAGGGGCACTCTACCTCCGAGCTACACCCCCAGCCCTATTTTTTTATTCTTTATTTTGAAACCGAGTCTCACTAAGTTGCGGAGTGCCTCACTAGGTAGCTGAGGCTGGCCGCGAACCCGGATCCTCCGGTCTCATTTATTTTCTATTTTTAAAGCAGCTTCCATGAGGCACTGAGTTGAGCACAGAAGAGATCAAGACACAGGAGAAAAACAATGTGTTCTCTCCCTCATGGAGCTGATGGGGGGTAGAGAAAGGAGAAGTCAATAATCTGATGATGCAGGGGCTGAGGGCGCTCACAGGAGGGAAACGTCCTGTGGCCTTTGATGTCAGGGGGCAGGGGGGTGGTAATTGAGGGTTGGTCCACAGAAGAAAGTGACATCCAAGCAGGGTCTAAGAATGGTTAGAGTTCCGCACAGGAGCAGGCAGAAGGAGTGTTCTGAAAGGAGAGGAGGATGGGAATAGAAGAGATCAGAGGGAAGGCTGTGCGGTAATTGAGAGACAATGGCAGACAGAATTCAGGTAGTGCTGGCAAGGATAGCATGAAGAAGGAAGATTTGGAGCTGAGGGGACTGGTCAGCAGGACTCAATTCCATAGCTGAGGGGAAGGAGGCCACAGAGTAGCCAGAAGGTAATATCACCTCTATTTTACCAGGATAAAACTAAGGCTAAGAAATCTAAGTAACTTGCCCAAAGCTCCTGCTGCTAAGTGGCGGGAGCGGGATTTGAACCGGTGCCCATATGATTCCAGAGCCTTCCTTTCCAATACATCATGTCACCTCGATGGCTGAAGAAGAGGCTCCCTACCAAAGTCAGTCACGGGAGTGTTGCTTACAAATGAAGAAAGCAGAAGTGGTGGAACTGGCTAACTGAAAAACACAGTGTTCAAAAGCAGCTTGGGAGATTCTGTAGATGAACAACATGCCTTAGGAACAGAAATGAAAACGGAAACAAGTTATAAATCATGTAATTAGTTCTTTCTCTTAGTGTGGCCTCCCATAGAAATGTTTTCCTTCAGTCATAATAAGGTGATGTACCATTTGCTATTTTAAAAAAATGTTTTAAGAAGCACTTAATTAACTTAAAAATATCATTACTGTGTATCTTCTACAAAACAGTTAAAAATATTTTCTTTGTTGTTCTACAATGTTCCTTCAGCAAGAAATAACATGATGGACCAACTAATTAATAGAATGCCATACCTTATCTCAAGAAAATTCAAGATAATATATATGATTAAATTTCTTTTTTAATTTAATAACAGATATCACTAACTTTCCAGGTTTTTTTTTAAGGTGTTTTTTTTTGGGGGGGGGAGAAAAATATTAAAGCAACATAAACATACAGAGAATTATATAGTCCATCAGGTTTTCATTCTGTCTTAAGCTGTGAATTTTTATATATTGATTTCATTTTATTTTAGGCTCACCATTTGATATATCTTTGCTCTAAATTATTTCTAAGCTCTCTTTCTTATTTTTTAAACTTCTACTTTCTCGATCTTTAAATGAAGGCCACTTCCATTTGTTTCAGGGAATAAGTAAAAATAAACACAGCAGCAATGGTTTGTGTTTGAACTGGGTTGTTATCTTTAACTGGAATGTCTAAAAAACCAAAGCTAAACGAGACAGAACAGCTTGTCTGAGCACTGCCTGCTCTGTCGGGCTGTAATACGGTAATACACCACCATCGGAAGAGGTGGCTTGGAAAACCAGGGCATATTATCTTGAAATCCTAACAGAGAACCCAACCATCTGGAGATCACAACCTGCAGTCCTGGGCACCATATAAGCTTTTAACCATCAAGTTTATGTGTTAAAATAGTGGGTCTGGAAGGATTTGAAATGTGGGGACAAGAAGCAGGGCAGATCTTCTTAGCACTCCTCTTTCCTTGTTCCCCAACTCCTTCATCACACGCTTGCCCCAAACCTTGACCTATTACTCAAACTCTGGGTGTTGCAAGTTTGGGGGAAGGTAGGTGTGGGCCAGAAATAAAAATCTGCGCGCAGCCAAAAAGCTGAGAAAAGGAGGGGGAGAGCCTGTGGGATTCAAATCAGAGTTTTCAAGAGAGGTGTCCATACTTGGTTCTTATAAATTCCAGGCCACTTTGAGAGACAAGCCGATGCTGATTTTGTACTTAGCAATTTGACATTTGTGTCATCCAAAGAAAAGTCAGCACTTTATACTTTAATCTGAGAAATTCATAGGCTTTATGAGGCTCCTTTTAATCATCACACAACCCAACTGTGAGACTAGGAGGTGGTAAATGACACTATTCTCCTTTGATAGAAGCGCAAACTGGGGCTTGGATCCTTTGAGAACTGCCCAAGGACACATAGCAGGGAGTAAGTCATTTGACAAAGCAACCCAGAGCAGCATCTCTGCAATTTAACATTTATCTACCAGGCAATGTTTCTTCAATCTGGCTTAGGAGGCAATGTTTTGGGTAGCTTGTGATTGTTCTCTTGTATTCTGTTAGGACGGGATAAAACTTAAAACCCTAATTACAAATCATAGAGCTTTGGCAATGATTTCCAGGAAAGTGGCCTCCCGTCTTCCCTGCTTCTGCCTCCCAAGATGAATAATAATTGATTTAAGCCTACCATGGCTTTCTCTTTTTTCAGTGATTGGTTTTGAGTGGGTCACATGGTACAATTCTAGCCAGTGCAAGGGGAAAAGAGCTGTAAGAAGGATTCTCAATGTCTCATACCCTCTTCCTTCTTGCCTTAGCATATTATTACATGAGGACTTGATGCTTGGAATTGAGATTTCAAGAGAAATAAAAAAAAAAGCCAAATGCATCTTAATACAGTCAGAATATTTATACATGATCATTTTATTGACTTGCGTGGATATGAGTTTATCTTTCAGTGGTTACATTTAGAGAATAAGTATGTGTGTTACACCTTCTACCTCCCTTCATAAGGGAGCAGGTGGTTCTGATATGGAGCAAGGGCTCACTGCCCACAGCATAGAAGCAATACGATGGCACTAGGCTTTTGCAAAAAGAAAAGGCTTTATTGTGCTGTGCACAGAGGCCAGGAGCTGAAAAGAGCTCATTTTTGCCTCCTTGATTGGTTGGTTGCAGGGAGATTATAGGAAGGGAGAGAGAAGAAGCTTCATACTGATTGGATGCTGAGAAGTGGGTTTTAGACTTCTCATACCCAGGGATGACGTGTCATCATGCTTGTTCACAGGCTACACGTTTCTTTGTAGGGGGATAATATTGTGCATAGGAATTTTGAGCTTGTAACGTCCAAAGGTCATGCAGCTGGCTTCTTCTGCACAGGTCCATTCTTGAAACGCTGGTTTCAAACCATCCTTGAGTGGATTCTGAAAGCTTTTCCTGAAAGATGACTTAGGAATCTTGTTATATAGAAACCAATGTCCAGGTCTTAGACAATGTCACTTCAGGTTACTAGATATGAAACCCCTGATTGGGTTTTTAAACTTCTGTTTGTTTTGATGGAGGTCCAAATGAAAGAAAGAGTGATGGCATAGCCAGGAGCTGACGTCAGAGCCTCTTCTCAGCCCTTGGGTCCTCCAGCATCAGCCCTTTGCATCATTCACGGCTGTGGCTGATCACGTCAGCTTGTCTTTCATCTAGGTCTAGACAGCTTCTTCTTCTGAGTCCACACCTGAGCTTCCAGGTAGCAAGGCAGTGAGTTACCACTGCACCACCAGCCTGACTTGCGCTGCTATGATGGCTTTCAAATTCTGTTTTGACCTCCTCAAGTCACCCTTTGTGGAACACCTGCAGCCTATGTGGGCCATAATTACAACTGCAGTTTCTATCATTAAGCAGTACATTGGGGGTGAATAATAGTTTATTATGAAATAGACAGTATGCCCAAGTATATTCATTTTGGATATTTAAAAATGCTTGATATGTCATTAGAGCAAAAGAAGATCCTATATTATAATAAAATAGAAAAGGTCTTGATTTTGTGAGGCAGATTCCTTTTGAATCATTGAGAAGCAGTGTTTTTAAAAAGGCAAATCCAAAAGTAAGCTATGAACCATCATTGGTGCTTGGCTAAAAGTTGGAAGCTATCTAGTGTAAGACACGTATAAATTGAAATATTGTGATACAGGTGTACCTTTATACATTCTTGAATTAATTTTTTATAAATAAAATCCCACTTTAAATGTCCATCCATCAAGTGATTCATATTTAAAAGAATCTTTTTAAAACTGGATAATTCATGTATATGAAAATGCTGAATTTTTTGATAGCTTAATTTTGGATTTTATGATTTTTTTTTTATCCTTCAAAGAAGACAGAAGAAATCTACATTGCTGAGATAGTGCTCATTTATAGTCCCCACTTAGAGTGAGTATTGGACACTGCATTATTTCTCTTTGGAGGCAAATATTATCCAGAAAATATTATCTGGAAAATATTATCCAGAAAGAAAGGGCCTTGGGGGCCTGGGAATTTGGTGGGATGAGTCCACATCTTGAACACAGATTCCTGCTGCCGTCATCACTGCTTGGGTGAGTGAGTGAGTGTGTGTGTGTGTGTGTGTGTGTGTGTGTGTGTGTTGACTTCAGCCCAGGGCCAGCGTGCTGGCATAGCAGAATCCTGGCCCCTGTCCTCTTGAACACAAATGCCTCCAGAGACAAGCTGCTTCTAGAAGCTGCATGCAGCACTCAGCACACTCTGAGGACTTTGCAAATGTCAGGGAACAACAAACAAACTTTCCTGAAGCAAACTCTTTTCTAACTGTAAATGTGTTTGTGTGGGAAACTTTAACAGGTTTGTAAGAACTTTGTAGCTGGACAAAAAGAGCTTAAAATTGGTTTCTAGATACAAAGAACTCTTTAGAAAGTGTTTAACCTTTAAAGCAACTCCTAAGAAAGACAAAGATCTTGTATATTCAATGAGACCCTTGGAATAAAAAATTGCTTGTGTTTTCACTGCCCAGGAGTGTAAAGAAGCAAACAAACCAATTTACATTTCCCTTAGCAGTAGCTTGCTTGTTGTTATTTTCTTTAAGAGTATCAGGGTCGGTGGTTGCAAATGGAATTTAAATATGTAGAGTAAAGAGGCAGTCAGACTAAAAGTAAATGAGATTTTGAATAACCTCTGTAATATTTATAATCTTGTGCACTCTGAATTCCCATCATTTCTTACTCAACCAAACAAACTCAAATAGGTTTTGGGCCCATGAGCCTTCTTTCCACTAGATATAACCAACACACACACACACACACACACACACACACACACACACACACACACACACAGAGCCCCCAGTGTGGAAATGATCCCATCCAAGACATTTTGATGGTACAAGAGTATATATTTGGCAACCTGAAGAATACCTCATGGTGGAAGCCTTTAGTGGCTTTCCAATCAAATGTGTCAGGCTCAAGCCTACATCCACAGCCACTCTGGAGCCTAACACATGGATCTGGTCAGAAATAAGCATGAGAGAGAGGGGAGGGATTAGTGAGTAATCACACTGAAGCAAAACCAGGGAGGAAGGACTCCAGGGAGCTTGAGGGAATCTGCATGGGCAGGAACACACATTCCCTAGTAATCCACCACCGCCAAAGTGAAGCTTGAAAATGTCAGAGGCCTCCAGAGCACACACAATTAACTCCTGGAATGAAATCAGCACACCTGCCTCCTTGAAGTACACATGCTCTTCTGGGACAGAGCGTCCCCTGGTCCCCTGGCCTCAGCGAGTCGGGTGGATGCTGATACTGGAGCTTCATCTTTGACTCATGCTTCTCACTGGGCCAAGCACTGGCACCTGCGTGATCTCATGTGCTTTTCCCAATGGCCCTGGAAAGGATGCAAGGTAGAGTATTATAATTGTTATCATATCGGTTAAAGTAACATGGTAGGAAAGGGTTAGATGACATCGTCCCAAACCAGATGGCCGGTGGGTGACAGGGCCAGGAGCAAGGCCCAGGCTTTCTGACTTCTGGTCCGAAGCTTACACTATCCCTCTCCTCTCCCCTGCTGCACCACCATGGCACTAGCCACAGACCTCCAGCTTCATTAAAGGCTTAAGCACGTTGTCTGCAGTATTCTCTCTACACCACACAGATGTAGAACTATTTAAAATCCATAATAATTCCCCACCCATCTTTGTTTTGATGAGTTAAAGATACGTGGACTAAACTACCAAGAAGTCTGTGTTTGATGGTCCCCGATTCCTCTCCTTTCTCTGTTCATCTATTTCACATTTAGTGTTGACCTCTCTGGTCCCTGTGAGGAGTATGGTAATCTCTCTTCTTTCAAGCTAATCATTAAAAGTCTTGAAGGAAATCTGTTGTAACCATTAGCAAGCTTTGCAGGTCAAGTGCTGTTGCTAGATGTTGGGAATATGCAGGGGAAAGGCAAGTTTCCCAGGCTAAAGAAGCTCCCTTGTGATGGGAGAAACAAAGGTCAGCACAAACCTGGATAAATGCAAAGATGGATATAGGAGAAGGCCAGGCAGAGCTCTTTAGTCCCTTCCTTTTTCTTCCTCACCTTCACATTCCCTCTTGGAGGACAGTACAGTGGTTGTGTTAGATGAATTCTATTCCCAGGAGATATCACGGTGTGAAGATCCAGAAAGGTAACATCACCACTTTCTCCCAGGTCCAGCCTGAGATCACACATACCCTTACTCATCCCTCTGCTTGGCTCTGTATGCTATACTTAGCCCTAGCAGTGTGACCTTGAACTGTAGAGAATATTATAACTGCAATAGGGTGAAAGGGAGATGATTTAGAGGCAGAAGAAAAATCTGAAAAAGCCTCAGCAATGTGGCATGCACTCACCTCACACAGGTGAGGGAGTATGTGGAGCACTGGTCAGATAGAATCCCAGGTATCGACAAGCGGATTCATCAGAGTAGTGTGCGTGCGACCCAGGGAGAGAGACAGGTGAGGAGAAGCCTGCATCCAACATGAAGGAAGCTTGCCTGTGCTTTCTTGGTACATCAGCCACGGTGCAGGTGGGTTCACAGGGAGGGACTTTAAAAAAGGATCATTGCAAGCCGGGCGTGGTGGCGCACGCTTGTAATCCCAGCATTCGGGAGGCTGAGACTGGAGGACCCAGGTTCGCGGCCAGCCTCAGCTCCCTAGTGAGGCATTCCACAACTTAGTGAGACCCGGTTTCAAATAAAGAATAAAAAAATAGGGCTGGGGGTTTGGCTCGGAGGTAGAACGCCCCTGAGTTCAATCCCTAGTACCGCAAAAAAAAAAAAAAAAAAAAAAAAGGATCATTGCAGAGGGCAGGCAGGGTGAGGTTGCAGGAGGCTGGCAACACTAGAGAGTCATCATGGCCCAGCGAAGAAAGGACAGGGGAGGTTAACAGGGTGATCAGTGCCCATAGAAAGCTGGAACCTGGGAAGAGGGGTACTTGGTAGGCACTGTGCTCACTGAGTGGTCCAGCTGTGACAGAGATAAGGGCAGGACTTATCAGGAAAGAAAATTCCAACCTTTCTCTTCCTGACCATTTATCTTCTGCTAGTGCTTTTCATTGAGCAAATCCAACCAGAAGTCAGTCTGTGCCAGGGAGCCCATAGGGGCCAGCTTCAGACTCACACAGTAGGACCGAGATGGACAAATCTGGGTGCCAAACAGGAAAAGCAGCATCCCTGATTAGAAATACTAATGAATGGACCAAGTGAAAGAAGAAACATGCAAAGACTTGATTTGACTTTGTAAAGGTAATATTAATTATCCAATGTGAACCACTTATTGTATATACTGAATCAACACAGTGCAATAATAATTATGTTATTAGATACTAGAACATCCTTTTATTGATGTCACTAAATTATTTCAATATGTGGCCAAAACCTATAGCTATTCTATCTATTGTTACCCATTATGTACTTCTCTTTATAGTATACCTATAGCATATATGACATTTGGTATTTTACATACAGTAACGGTTTTGGCTCACAATTAAGTTATATAAAAAGATGGACTAGAGCCGGGCATGGTGGCACACACCTGTAATACCAGTACTTGGGAGGCTGAGACAGGAGGATTACAGGTTTGAGGACAGCCTCAGCAATATAGCAAGACTCTCAGCAACCTAATGAGATCCTATTTCAAAAATAAATAAGTAAATAATAAAAAAGGCTGGGGGTGTACCTCAGAGGTAGAATGCCCTTGGGTTCATCTCCAGTATCATAAAAAGGGAGAAGAAGGAGGAAGAGAGGAGGTAGGGGAGAAGGAAAAGGAGGAGAAGGACGACGAGGAGGAAAAGGACAAAGGAGGATTGGTGAGAAATTTGAGTCGTTCTAAAGTATATAATCCAGAAATTCAACAGCCTTCTATCTCCCCATTTGGGGAACAGCAATCTCTAGCTAATATATAGGGGAACAGTGATTTGGTTTTGCTGTATTTTATGTAAATCCCCCTTTGCAACTGACCATCTCCTGGAGCTGCCAACAGCACTTCCAAGGGTACCATGATTTCTCAGAGCTTCAAGCATACTTCCCTGGGTGGATGGACACTCGATCCCATGAAGGTCAGAAAGATGCATGTAGAACAGTACCCTCAGCACAACACTCTCTCCACTCCCTACATGCCTCTTCATTCTTTATAAAACTATAGAACAAATAGTGCATGCTTATGTCAACTTTCTAGCAAACAGAGCAGGGGCAGTTTTAGAGAGGAACAACAATATAGGAATGTTAAAGGATGAAATTTCAGTTCACTTGGACTTTCTCTGGAATATCATTAAGGAAGCCACCTTTTAAGCCCTCTTAATAACTAGGTCCTACCACTGAAAAGTGTCCCAAGCCTGATACCACGAGTCCTATGCCAAATTGTGCCCCAGGGTTATCCTTGCGGGATCATTGCCACAGCCATCTAGCTTTGTGGCTTTAGGGGCTCCTAGACCCCTGATCTAGGGGTTAGGTTCCACATGTGCCTTTGATTGCTTTTCAATATTACCACAAGCCGCAGGCCTGCTGGGCATTTAGTGGCTGAAATATTATAGTAAATTTACTTCCTGCAGTATTTTGGATGTTAAATGTCTCCCAAAGGCCCATGTGTTAAAGGCCTAGTCCCCATGGAGGCTTTTAAGAAACGGAGTATAGTGGGAGCTCTTTTAGGTCATTGGAGATGCCCCCCTGCAGAGGATTATGGGACCCACTACACCCACCACCATTGATCTCTTTGCTTTCTGGATATGAAGTGGGTGGTTTTGCTCCACCAAGTCCTCCCGCCATGATGCGTTACCTCAGCACAGGTCCAAAAGCAACAGGGCCAGCTGATTGCGGACTGGAACCTCCAAAACTGTGAGCCAAAATAAACTTTTTCTCTTTATAGTTTGATTATCTCAGGGTTTATTTTAGTAACGGGAAGCTGACTAACATACTTCTCAAGGACAAACCTTGATTCGTCCTATGAGAGTAAAGTCTAGATCCTTATGGACAGAACGGGGGAAAAGAACAAACATTTACCCAATTAATTAGCCAGGTACCTGGCTTGACCTGCGAATCAATGGATACCAATTATCGTGATGAGCAGCTTTTATTTGTTTTTCCCATTGTGGGAGAGGGGCCTGGCCACATCTCAAGAAAACTCCACACTAACTTTTAATGGCTATTCTTCGTGTTTCAAAAAGAACATCTCATTTATTTCATTTTATTCAAATCCAGCAGCACCCCCCCAAACACACACACACACACACACACACACACACACACACACACACACACACACACTCCGCATGAAGAGTATATAGAAGCTACTTCTAGGTAGAGTGGTGGAACTGGTAGTCAGAGGTGCGGGCTTGGATTCAGGACTGATTGCATATTTAACAGGACCAGTGCAAATGAAAATATGAGTCCCCTTTACAAAAGTTAAGAATTTTGAAATGTGAACATCAGAGCATTAAGCCAAGGGCTCAGGTTACAGGTTCAAGGAGCCAGCCCTGCTTGAAGTCTCTGGGGTGTTTGTACCTCATTGTATGCAAAGAAGATCACCCTAACAACAGACACTTTGCAAGTGACTTCCCTGAACTGATGAGGACTCCTGAAACCCAGTGAGGCTAGTAGTACAGAGCAGTGCTAACCCAGTCATCGGGCCAGAAAGACGTCTCAGTAACAGCCTCCAAGAACCTCCCCTGGCTTTCAAAATCCCAGTCTTGCCGAAGCCCAGCTTTGCTCGCTGGACTCTCGATTATGTCAGATGCCCATGATGACTGTCTGCTCGCAGCCATCCATCTGCTTGCACAGTTTCTTGCCCAACACCAAACCCCACTGCTTCATGGGAAGGCAGCCTAGCTCCTTGAGCAGGTGGCTCTTGTTCTTCTTGATCAGTTCCACGGCCAGGCTCCCAGGCACAAGTCACACCACGTGCCTCACCTTCTAATCCTTTGGCTTTTTAGTTCCATGGGGATCTTCCTGACTGCATATGCTGAAGGTGCTTGGCAGTGCTTGTGAGAGGGATGGAATGACCTTTACCTGTCAGATTAGGCAGCCTGTTTGTGCAGATGGGCACTAGGATTCTTTGACCTGCTTTGCTTCAGGGTGTGGAGCATAAAAGTGTTTTGCAGCCTCCAAGGAGGTTCACATGTTAATTACATGGATTAAACACCAGCAAAGGCAATGGGATGATGATTTAGCTTTTGATTTCATATCGCAAATGGAATGCTTGGGTTATTGTATCTATAACTCCTTATATACTGTGGGCTTTATGTACCAGAATTTGTGGTTCCTTTTTGCCTCTGGAAATGAAAACTATGAACGGAGTAAATTTCTTTTTAATGACAGCTCTTTCTTCAAGAGTCAAATACTGCTATCAAAAAACTATTTTCCAAGCCTAATTTTGGCTACACTCCTGTTTCCATTATAAATAAGACTCTCTTTTCTAAGCTTGATTTTCAGCCTGTGAGAAGTGGTAATTCTGTTACGAAGTTTTTCCTTGACCTGAAATCCCAGTTTTCTACTTAGCAGCATCCTCTTGGATAACTTGTTGGTTCCTTATTAGCCTAAGTCTCCTTGAGGAAGCTATGTGAGCCCTACCTCTGGGGACTCCAGTGGAAATTGATTTAATTGTCATAAACCTCTCACATTAAATACCTGAAAACTTTGGAGAATAAAAGAGGAGAGCCTTTTAAGTCATCATTTGCTGCTCTATGCTACTGAAAAGTGCAAAAAATGGATTTTTTTTTTTTTTAATTTGAAAGTCTGTCAGTCCTGATAATTTTTTTTAAGGTCAGAAAACATCCTGGAGGATTTGTCTTTTCAATGGGGCATCTTTTTTAGCTTGAAACTTGTTCTAGATTAACGGCCAGGAGGCAAATGTGACATACTACAGATGAAGTTCCTATCGGGAGCTGTTGCAGACTCTTCCTGGTCCAGTCCAGGCTGACCTTTGTGACATGCCCAGTTGAACTTCTTGTTGCAACCTGGGAGGAGTGAGGGCTTCTGGTATTCACTTCTTTCCTATATTTTGTTTTTGAAGATCTGGAAAAATCTACATAAATTGGCCATCCCCTCAAACCTCCTTTTAGGCTGACATAAAACATCCCCCAACCTTGCTGAAAGAACATTTTGCAAGCCACTTCAAGTTCTGTCCTTCACATCATTAGGAGAAAGGGCTCAGTCTGCAAGGTGGACCTAATTTAATGCTTGTTGACTATCAAGGGCCCAAACCTGTAGTTTCAGTCCACCCGGTACCACTCCAGGACAGAAGGACCATTTGGTGGAAATGCGGACCATGAACAATTTGAGGATTAGGCATCAAAACATTCGCACCAATGCTTTTCAATTGCCAATTACAGCTGCTTGTACAACTCAGTTACCAAAAGCATTATGGTATGCCTTGATGAATAAACACTTATGACTAATTGGAAAATGTATTTCTAGAGTACCACGTTGCAGCCCTACATGGCTCCCTTATTACCGCTTCCTGGCAGCCTGCCCATCAAGCAGAGACCACTTTCCTTTGAATAAGCCTTAGATGTGCTGGGCTCACTCTTTCTTTCCTCCACCAGCTTCAACAACACAGCTGATTATTCAACCATTTTCTCTACCCTTTTCTGCCTTCTGTTCTTTTTTGTTGTTGTTGCTTCTTACCATTCAAAAATTCTGGCTGTGAGAAGCTCTAAAATTACTAGTCTTCTGAAAATATGCCTTCAAAGCTCACTTTGCTTCCAGTTTATAAAATTGTTTCCCTTTAGCACAGTTAGGAGTCATAGGGGGAAGATGGGAATGTAATTTCAAGCAGTTTTCTTGTTTGTTTACATGAAGGTGAAAATTTAATCAAATTAAAGTTAATGGTAACTATACGCAACTGTATACATGCATGCACACACAACATTTAAAGAGGTATGTTCAAGTTAATAAGTGACTTTAGATACTGAGATTAAAGCAATTTTCTTCTATACTTCTTCATTTTCATCTTGACCATGTATAACTTATATAATCACAAAAACACATGTACAATGACTTTAAATTCTGTTTTCTTTACCTAGGATCATTTTTCTAAACAGAGAGTTTGTTATGTAAAACAGAAGTATTATTATCATTAGCATTATTATTTGGTGGGGCAAGTAAAGAGAAGTAGTTGGAAGAAAAACCCATGAGAAAACGTATTCTCATTTACATTTGTAGAAGTATTTACCAATTTGCTTTATAGACCTTGCAGGGGTTGTCTATTTCACCCTTATTTCAAGGGGCACAGACCAAGTTAGAGAGTGGAGCTGTCGCCTCTCATTTTCCTCTCAATGTCTCCTTCTGTCAGCTGACAAACTTGCATGCTCTAACAAAAGAGGCTAAAATGACTCCAGGAAAATGGAATTTTTCCTGTGATGGCTACATATGAATTGTAAAATGTGAGTGTTATGTCGTGAGTATTCACCATCTTGTTGTTGTTGTTTTGTTTTACTAGAAAAAGAAAACAATAACAAAATGAGAAGTAGCTGCTTGTAAATACAGGAGGCAAAAAGTTCAGGGCAGATGCTAAATATTTAAAACTTCCCTTCTATTTCAAAGGTTATGGGGAAGGAAAAACCAATGTGGAATAGTAACATATTGAAGTTGCAGTGAAGTTTGCCAATGCATGCTTTCTCATATACGAAGGAAAAGACAAGCTATATAATAGATTTGGGCACCAAAAGGACTAATTCCACAAAACTCTGGAAGTTTGTGCTACTCTGAAACACAGCTCATAAATTGGAATCCTTTGTTTACCTGGGGACTGGGAGTTTTTTAACAGGAAAAGGGAAAGCAGGAAGGGTAAAATACTGTCAAAGTTTAACTTTTTCAGAAAGGAACATATAACTACACTGGGCAGAAACTTCTTCTAAAGGGAATTAACATTTCCTTCTTGTCTGAATCATTTATATTTTATAGCCTATCACAGATATCTTTGCCAAGTTTCACTACAGCATCACTTGCCTAGAAACAATAGGTATATTTGTTGCTAGAAAAAAATAACTAAAGTGAAGTTTTTTCCCCCAAAGGAATAATGCCAAATCTCAACCAATGAAAAGTATTGTCTTTTCAAGCAATTTTCCATAATCTATATTCCATCATGGCCTGGGGTTTAGAAAATGTCCCTAAGTCCTGCCAGATATAAGAAGTATACCTAGGAAGTGGGTGGAGATCCAGTCCACACTATAATCCAGTGCAGCTTGGTCCAACATGTACTGAGGACTAAATATATTTCAAACATTTTTACAGGTACTCTGTAAAAGATAGTGAAAAGGTAGAATACTGTCCCTTCCCTCAAAGGGTTAAAGATATACAATAATATATACTATAATAACATGGGTTAAGGGCAGTTATTACACCAGAAAATAATCCTAAGCAAGTGTGATAAGTAATCTTCATTCACAAGAAGAGTCATCATTGTAAAAGATGAACATTTTGAAATGTCACAGGGAGGAGGGGAGAGATATAAGTATTACTGCTCAGTTCTGCCTGTACTCCATACTGTGGGAGAGGCTTTTCATGACCCTCTTTCACTAATTCCTGGCCATGACCCTTCAATGCAGGGCTTATTGCCCCTACAGATAAGGAAGCTGCATCTTTTACAGACTGATTTGGGGTGGGGGGCAGACAACTAAGTTTTTGTGATTCTCCCATTCTTCCTTCCCCCTCTACCCAAGGAGAGGGGACTCTTCCTTCCTCGGCAGTCCAGGGTCTCCTATGTTGCAGAACATGGGAACTGTGCAGCAAGAAGGCCAAGTATCTCTACAAAATAAAGAGCTAAGGAAACAGTAGAGAATCAATGTGGACAGAGAGAAAGAAAGAGGTCTGAGGAATTTGTAGTGAGCAAAGAAACCTGATAACAGAAATAATGAAGGGAGGAAAAGAGAGAGAGAAAAAGATGGATAGTAAATGAGTCATGATGTTCATCAAGAATATATTGTCCCAGCTACCTGTTTCAGAATCCACAGTAAAGATTTAAGTGTGCTTCAATGATTTTTAACACTGGAATGATGTTCCTGAGATTATGGTACAGCACTGACCTAGTGTCGGGAGGTGGTAAGGATTCCAAAAGTTCCCATCATTTGACAGTAAGTGACAGAATGAGGCTCTGAACCTTTTACAATACGAGAGAGCTTTGTTGAAGTCTCCCTTGTGAAGATGATTGGGTTGCAGATGGGAGGGGTCCCCATCTGGAACCCTCTCTTTGGGATGATACAACAGCTGTCTCCCAGAGCAGAGCAAATGGAAAGAAGATGGTGGTCTAGACTTTTCCAGGACAAAAGATGGGGTTAAACTATGGCAAAGCAATTTCAGAAGGTTGACAAAAATATTTCAATCATGCACAATGACAGAAATGTCCCTGTCATGTCAGGATATGAGAAGTGTGCCACTCTTCCACTTTAATGGGCCTCACATTTTCAAGAATTCATTTAACAATATTAGGTTGGAAATCCATTTAGTTTTCAGTCATTGGGACCACAGAGATACAATTACAAATATCAGTTTTCATTATTGTATTTGCAGATTTAAGTGGCATATTTACATCCTGTCTGCCTGGGAACCTGATAAACAGCGTCAGCAAATTGAATTGGAATGCTGAGGAACAAAAGATCTTACCGTGGATTTCTGTGGTCGGAATGGTTATCAGGGTCCAGCATCTCTCATTGGCCCTATGTTCTTGCTGCTTTCTTACAGCTGTTTTTCTTGACAGCAAAGAATACTGACAGCTCTTCTGAATTCCCTAAACTCTGATTTTCTATCGGACCAAAAGATGACAAATGAGGTTTTCACTCCTGTTGATGAGCCCATCACAAAAATGACATGATGGTGTAATTTTTCGCCCCAAGACAAGGGAAAAGATGTATTGGAAATCACTGCATTCATGTTTTTGTTCCCTTTCCACCTTCATCTGACCATAGTTGTCACTCAGAAACTTTAAAGAGAAGTGGAAATGGATGCTGTTGTTGAGTGGCCGCCTTCGTGTGTGTCTATGACAAGGTCATACTCGTCACAGTGTCTGGGACACACTTTCCTTATTGAGAGAGGTTATCCTAGGAACATTTTACAGGCTGTTAACTGACATCTCTGGAATTGGATGTGACACCCCAAATGACATTTCTTGGGGAGAAAGCTTGATAGACACCCATCTAGAGAAATAACTACCTCCAGTTATGTACTACCTAAAACAGCACTTGAGCAGTGTGCATGAGTTCCCTTTGGTCTTTGCAATATTGCTCTTGACCCACTTTTGTACACTGAGCCCCAGTTGACCTGTGAAGTTATGTAGGTTAAGCTATTTAAGTTGAAGGTGAGCACCAAGGGGAACAGTTTGGGTTTTTTCAATAAATCTTGTTAAAGATCCTTCAGGGTCACTCAATGAAGCACCACCCAGCCTGGGGCCAGGCTTTATGTGCAGTACGATAGTCCTGACTTGCTCTTCCAAGGGTGAGACTCACTTTTCACCTTTCACCTCCAAGGGTGGGGCAGGATTCACGGAGAGCTACTGTACTCCTGCAGCTGAATGTTAAAATGATGGAAGGCGCAGGACTGGTGGCTCTTGCCTATAATCCCTGTATTTGGGAGGCTGAGACAAGAGGATCAGAGGCTTGAGACTCTGATCAGTAACTTAGCAATGCTCTCATCAACTTAGAAACACCCTGTTTCAAAATTAAAAATAAAATAGTGTTGAGGGTTTAGCTTAGAGGTAGAATACCTCTGGGTTCAGTCCCCAGTACTGGGGGGAAAAATGATGAACAGCCCATGACATGTCTGCAATATTTTCCAATTTCAATCAAAAAGTTTGCTGTTAGGGATCCTTGGCCATCTTGTATCTTAAACAGGATTCTAAAGTCATCAGGTGAGGCCAAAAGTGCTCATAACCAAAATTACCGTTCAGACTTGGGCAGATTTTTCCCCCATTGGTACAGGCCAGCATTTCCTTGGTTTAGTAAGAGATGATTTAGTGGGTTTGTATTTAGCAGGCTGCAGTTTTACACTCCAAGGGGCTAAGAGTACACCACATTCTCTTATCAGGTATGCTTGCTTTAAAAGGGTTTTACCTTATTGTACCACCAAAATAGGTCTCACTCTTTCTCTCTACACTTTGCATGAATATCTACATTATCAAATGTTAAAAGTATGAATAATGTAACCTAGACTTCTTGGTACCTAGTGGAAAATCTTGAAAGGCTCATAAGAGTGAGTTGGAAAAAAAAAAAAATCAAGATTTTTAGGTTCAAAAAAGAGTAATTTCTTTCATACTCTCACACTCTCCAGCTTAGAGAATTGCCGGCAATATTTCTTCTATTCTAATAAACCAGGCTACCATTGGATACCCTGCTTATCACTGCCAACCTAAATTCTGTAGCCCAACCTATTTGGCCACTTTTGTAAAAAGACTTGTGATTTCTCCACAGAAGACTAAATGTATTAGTGGCCTCCCAGTATCCACATTCTTTGCAAGTGCTTTCCCATACCAACACCAGGCTACATCATGTGACTTATTTTGGCCAATGGCACAATAGCAAACTTGACACAAGCAGAGACTCAAAAAAGCCCTTGTGCTCTTCTGTTCCCTCTCTCCCCTGCCATCACCATGAGACTAAGATGAAGATAGCCTGTACAAGGAATGTGAGAGACACATGGAGGACAGCCAAGGTGCCCAGCCGACAGCCAGCAGCACATCTGCAGCTGAGTTCAAATGGCTGAGTCCCCAGCTGACCACCATCTGAGATGTGACCACCACCACAACACTCCTCCCCCCAGCCAAAATCTCCAGCTGCAGACACATGAACAATGAGCGCCTGTTGTTGTCTGTCAACAAGCTCTGTGGTTGTTACTCAGCATTTTTGTGGCCAGGGATTCCTGACTTCCCTATATCTCAGTGTTTGTTTTGGTACAAGGGGCATGGAGAAATGTTTTATGGGAAAGATACCCATAGAATAGGACAAATTTATAGCAAAAAGAGCTTTAGAAATGCTCTACCTAGTCGCAGTTTTCAAATCTTTTTAACTCAGAAGAACTATTATAACAAGAAATTGTATCAAGACCCACACTATATAAAATAGATTAAAGATGGATAATGTGTGTGCATGGAGGAGTCAACATGGAGCCTCACTCCTCCTTCCCACCCAGTAATGACCCAGAGGCACCTAAGTGCTCCAGAGCACTGTGGGCACAGTTGGAAAACTACTTCGTGTTTTATAGACAAAGAGATCAAAACACAAAAGGATTTAAGTAACTTAGCCAAGGTTACATGGCAGAGCCAGGGACATTAGAGTTATCAAAGGTTCAAGATAACTCCCAGTGTAAACATTTCCCAGTGACCACCTGCAGTTCATATCTAATAGTACTTCCCAAAGACTACACACCTAGGACCCATCCTTACATCCTCCAGACTCTATTGGTTGGCCACGTGGTACCTATTCTGGACACTTTGGAGATAGACTATAAACGAATAAGAAAACCACCTTACTGTGAGACTATAATGCACCAATAAAAGCACATTTAAAAAACCACCTTATTATTTTTAGAAAAGATCTCAATGTATGTAAATCATATACAGCTGTACTAATTTCAATATTATGGTTCTAGACTCTCTTAGAATTTCTTTTCTTTTCTTGTAGCCATAGCTCTCTGGTAAGTACCTATCTCTTCTTCATTTTTCTCCTGACTTTTACACTCTCTCCTTGAATCCTTAAACAACTTCTCTTACTGTTTTGGCCAGTTTCCCCAAAGAGATCTGTGTTCTTGTCAAGCTGCTTTCTTGGTTCCCTTGCTTACAGAATGTCCGTAGTTCTACTTTGCTAATTCTCCTCTCAGGAAAAATATTAGCATATTTAAAATCCATGTTTAAAACCTTAATGCTTTTTCTATAGAAAAAGATGTTATATTGATCTCCTTTGATCATTCCTTTCTTCTTTAGAAATATGATTTTATATTAGTTGTTAATTTATAGAAAACCTCTTTTTTTTTTCTTGAAGTACTAGGGATTGAACTCAGGGGCATTCTACCTCAGAACTACACCCTAGCCCTATTTTTTATTCTTTGTTTTTGAAACAGGATCTCACTAAGTTGTAGAGGGCCTTACTAAGTAGCTGAGGCTGGCTTTGAACCTACAATCAATCCTCCTGTCTCAATCTCCCCAGTACTGGGATTTATAAGCATATACCATCATGCCTGAATTCAGAACCTCTTTTTTTTTTTTTTAACATAGTCTTCATATCAGACATCACCTCCCAAAGTATCTTACACTTCTAGAATTGCAAGGTCAATATAACCACATGGCCTATCCAGACTGCTTTCTCATTTCCCTGACTACCAATTAGAATCAGTACAGTGGATCGTCATCTTGATGATAATTTTCATCCATGAGGAAATTTCTAGAATCATCTGCATGTTATTCTTCTGTTTACTAAGTATAAAATCACAAAAGAAATGGTTTGCAATTGAGTGCAAATTCTTTGGAATAGAGGCAAAAATTGGAAATTTTATAGAAGAGATTCTCAGAGAAAGGAGTTAAGATATTTTCTCAGTCCCTCTTCCCCTGAAAACTATTTCAATACATCAAGACAGAGAGCCCTTTTAGAGAAGTTAGTATATGTGTGTGTATATGAAGGTTATGAAGAGGGCTTGAATTAATAAGTGACTTGAGACTGAGTGAAAATTAAGATTGTATAAAAACCTGAACTACACACAGATACATTTGAGCATTGTCATTTCTTCCTTGCCTTTAGGATAAAGAAAAATGCCATTCCTTTTGTTGGTAGGTGTTTGCTTCTTCATTTCTATTTTTATCTTTTTTCTAATCATCAAGAAATAGTCACTAAAGGCCATGTGTCCTGTTTTCCACATTTTTTATCATTTTTTGATACTTGATAAATGCCTGTTACAAACAATTACATAAATATGTTCAACCAAAATGATCAGAATAGATTTTTTTTTTTTTTTTTTTTTTTCGGTACTGGGGATTGAATTCAGGGGCATTCCACCTCTGAGCTATACCCCCAGCCCTATTTTTTATTCTTTATTTTGAAACAGGGTCTCACTAAGTTGGGGAGTGCCTCACTAGGTAGCTGAGGCTGGCCTCGAACCCAGATCCTCCGGTCTCAGCCTCCCAAATGCTGGGATTACAAGCACGTACCACCACGCTCAGCATCAGAATACATTATTGAGGAGTACAAAAGCCAACCTTTTTCCATCTCTGACATCCTAATTTTAAATTCACCTTCCCAACCCCTAAGTGAGTGAGTGTGTGTTTAGGAGTGGGTGTGAATTGTAGGAGGGCATTAAGGCCTGAAAGCAGATTATATATATATATATATATATCTCCACCTCTTCATCTGCATACAAAAAGGCTAAGAAGCATCTATCACATCCGAAGACAGGTATTGCTTTTCATCACAATGCAGCATCACTGTGCCTAGTGCTGCTTCTATGTCCTAGAGAGAGACATGAATAGGGCAGAAATACCTCCACTTCATCCTGAATATTGAAGAATTAACCATATTAAACATCTACTGTCATCTCTACATGTCACTTTCTGGGACCTCTAAATGCTTGCTATTCTCAGCAATGTACTATCTAGAAGTTTGCTTTTTTAAAGGAAAAGGATCACGGTAATTGTACAGCAAATCTTCCATATTGTTGCAAAAAATTTAGTAAAGAAATATAAAAAAGAAAATATTATGCTGCTATTAAGGTATTATATGAGTGGCTTTAATGATGTCATTGATGGAAATTAAAAGGAAAACTTCACTGAGTTTGAAGAAGAACCAGATATTACCTTGCTGTCTTTACTAGTGGAAGAAACCTGTTCATCAAAATCTACCATGCCAGAGTATTTGCTTTCTTTGACACTATAAAATGGAATGGGAGCCAAGCGTGGTGGCGCACGCTTGTAATTCCAGCTTTTGGGAGGCTGAGACCAGAGGATCCGGGTTCAAGGCCAGCCTCAGCTACTTAGTGAGGCACTCCGCAACTTAGTGAGACCCTGTTTCAAAATAAAGAATAAAAAATAGGGCTGGGGGTATAGCTCAGAGGTAGAATGCCCCTGAGTTCAATCCCCAGCACCGCAAAAAATAAAATAAAATAAAATGGAATGGGAAGTCCTCAGAGAATAGAATTATAAATACTCTCACAGGCTGCTCTACTCCTAGTTACTCTGAGAAATTGGCTTCCTGCAACTTAACTTAGCCCACCCTTCTCTATCTCTAGAAAACAACAGGAGCCATGAAAATAGAAAATAACACTTTGGCTCTCTCTCTCTCTTTCTCTTCCCTCCCAAATCAGGTTGATCACTCAGGAGTAAACAGTAATTTCAGATACATTCTCATTTCCTAAACTATATCGACATATACTTAATGATTCTTGGCTTTCCTGTATCAAGGGAGAAAGATTTTAATACCAGCCATAATTCAAGTTGCTGGTTAAAGTAATACATTGACTCACACTTTCTCCAAATAAATTGTGTGTGTGTGTGTGTGTGTGTGTGTGTGTGTGTGTGTGTGAGTTACTAGGGATTGAACTCAGGGGCATTCTACTTCCAAGCTACACCCTCAGCCCTATTTTATATTCTTTATTTTGAAACAGAGTCTCACTAAGTTGCGGAGTGCCTCACTAAGTAGCTGAGGTTGGCCATGAACCTACGATCCTCCTGTCTCAGTCTCCCAAGTACTGGGATTACAAGTGTGGGCCACTAAGCCCGGCCAAATAAATATTTTTGAATAAATGAATGAATGAATGCATTCCCAGGAAAACATGATCTGGTAATATATCAAGGGGTATCAATTCTTCACGGTTTTAAAGGGTAGAGAGGGTGTTGGGTATCTGAAATTGAGGTGGTAGACAAAGCAAGGAGATTGACACTGAGGAGGGGGTAGGAAAAAGGATCCAACCAGGAGAAAGTTGAGCAAGATGACTTGCAGTTTGGGGTAAAACCAGTGTTTTGTTTTGTTTGCTTGCTTTGAACAGGACAAGGACAAACAGAACCACTTTCAGAAGACTGTTTTTGTCTGGTTAGTACACTCAAGCCAGTCTGCTTGTATGATTTATAAGGAGTTAATCTCATTTTTAATATAGGCACTTTATTATAAAAGAGCTTTGCTCCCAGGGGATTTGTTAATTGAGATGTCACTGTATTCCCGATGGTTGTGAATCTTCACCCTTGGAAGATAGATATGACCTTTTGGAGCCAGCCAAAAGTCATTTAGAACCAAGCAGGGTGGGTTAGGCTGGAAATCCAGCTGGTAATAGAGTCTAAGGACAAAACAAAGAGAGGTCGTAAAACACAAAGAGTGATTCGTACCTATGGCCCATAAACAGGTGCTGGACGAGGCTTGCGAGGATCCAACATGCTTGGAGAACATCTTTAGAATAAATACATCACCTTCCAAGGTGACTGCTCTGAAAAGGAAATTCTTCATTTGCATGTCAGTATCTGGATACATTTGTGAAGACAAAACCCATAGTCTCATGAAATTTAACATGTACCTAACCCACTCCAGATGTGTTTTAGGTACACTATTTTTCTAAGTGAAAAATGAATCTTTTAATTAGGTTTTAAAAGATCTATTTTGTACCACTTATTGTATACCAAGTGCTATGCTAGCCAGATCTTAAACTTCCAGACAGAAAGTATATAGACATAGTTAATTTACACATATAAATTAATTTTGATTAGGCATTTTTTAAATTAATCTCAATTAATTTTGGTCAGGGGAAAGCTGAGCAAAGAGGCTCAGATCCATGATAGCAACACAAAATAGTATTCTCTGTCTCATTCAGTAGAAATTTTAGACTACTCTCTTCTCTTCCCAGATAGTTCTGAAAGAGTCAAAAAGGTATTTTAAAATTTTGGGTGGATAATATTCTCCAAATGATTTGGTTGCCAGATTCAGAAAATAAAAATACATTCAATAAACTTGAATCTCAGATAAAGGATGAATAACATTTCAGAATAAATACATGAGTGACCCACAATATGTGGATCAAATATATACTGAAAAGTTTTTCATCATTTATTTAAGATTCATGTTTTAAAGGATGTCCTGCATTTTATCTGAAAATGTTACAAAATGAACTAAAACGGGGAGGGAGGAGTTGGTGAGAGAAGTCCTTGTGGGGAGGGAGATCTCGGTGGGCAGGGAGTTGTGGGGTCTCCAGCATCCTCAGAGCGCCACAGACAGGTGTGTCTCGGTAGCCCCAGGGAAGGAAGGCAGAGCCTGTGCAGGTGTTGTTTCTGGGAGTCGGGGGGCCTTAGAGTTGAGTGAAGGGTTTAGGGAAACAGAAGCTCCAGAGACCCTGGGTGTAAAGTATTGTGTGTGTAAAAGAATTGAAAAGGAGAAGAAAGAGAATCTTTCCATGTATGGCTATAGATTATGAATTGGATCTCCTTTAATGTTCCTTGAGAGAGCAAGTAAAGATTAAAATTGCTTTTTAAATTACTTTCAGTTAACTGAATGCTGTTTCTTTCAGTGATACTGCTCTGAGATTAAGTCATAAATCCTTAGGGATTTATTTGGGTTGCAAACAGTGTAATTCTTCCTGTTTTCCTCCTCTCCAGTTCCCCCTGGTAGAATATGCTGCTGAGTTGCCACCCACGAGGCCACTGCCAGGAAGCCACTGGGCAGCTGCTGAGGCCAGATGCTTGACCCCTCCACCTCCCCCAAGCCACTAGAGGCTCCTCTCTCCAGCTTAGTTCTGTCACAGTACAGACGTCACTGGGGGAGCTGGGCTTTCAATGTCTAACAGATTCTTAATGAAATACTCTCCCTGTGTGATTGCACGATTCGTGTTAATGCATGTGCTTCTGTGGTTATCATTGCCTGCTTCTAGTAAGGATTCAAATCAGTTATCTATATCCTATAGGATTGAAGCCAATAAATGAAAGGAAAAAGACCAGGAGGGGAAGGAGGCATATTTGGGAGTTCAGAGCACTTAAAATTATATATATAAAAGAAGAAGAAG
>PVLC010008130.1:33830-59921 GCA_004027655.1 Graphiurus murinus | reverse complement strand
CGGGGCGGGGAGCACGAATTGCTCCGCGACGGCGTCTTTTCTTGTCGTCGCTCTGCTTTCTCGATCTTCTTTATTTGTTTGTGGTTCAGATTTCGCTTTTTTCCTTTTGTTGAAAAGATCTTTTTATGGTAAATTTAGATCCAAATCAGGGCGTTTGTGAAAGGATGGTTCACTCCGTCGCCATCTTGGATCTCTCCCTTACTACTGTGTTGGTTTGAAGGAACATTTCTAGAGGAAAGTTGCAGATCCCTGTCCTATTCAAATTTTTTATTATTGACTTAGATTGAAGAAGTCTATCAAATTTGGCAAAAACATAGAGCTTCAAATGTTAGCTACTCTTCTGAGTAGATTCAGAAAACTTACAATAGGTGGAACAGGCTGAAATTTAATGAGAATAAATGTAAAATTTTTATATAAGTTTAAAAGTCCAAGGACACAAGTATAAGAAAGATCTGCTATCATATGCAATTTACATGAGAAATATCTACCATTTTATTTGGCCACATGCTTAATATGCACTGTGCTAACATTGCTTTTTTACAAAGGAAAGAAGTAGACATGGTGTACACACCTGTAATCCCAGTACTTGGAAAATGAGAAAGGAGAATTGCAGGTTCAAGGCCAGCCTTAGCAACTTGGCAAGACCCTATTTCAAACTAAAAAGGGCTGGGGGTGGAGCTCAGAGGTAGAATGCCCCTGGGTTCAATCCCCCTCCCCCCCCCACACACACACGTTTTTACAAAAGAAGAAATGGGAAGGAAAGGGGAGAAGAAAAGAAACTTGAAGTGGAAAATACTAATTCTGCTTTCGGACCCCTGAGGTTCTTCATTTCATTCATTTACCAATGAATTCTCCTCACAGGGCTTTAAAAGTTCCATGGGCTCTTGTGCAATAAATTGCATTCAGTTATAGGAATCACATTTTAAGAGGCACATTGAAGGTCTCCAGAGCATTCAGAAGAGGGAACCCAGCACTGTGAAGATTCCGGACAGTATCCCAAAAGAATCAGTTGGAAGCATTTTGTGTCCAAACTAAAGGAGATAAGGCTAAAGGAAGAAATGTAGGCTATCTTAAAATATACTCAGCCCTCTGTATCCACGAGTTTTACACCCACAAATTCAACCAAGTACAGAATGAAAATACTGCCAAAAAAAACAACAACAACAAAAGAATCGCATCTGTATTAAACAGACTTTTCTTGTCATTATTCCCTAAGCAATACAGTCTAGCAACTATTTACATAGATGTTACATTGGATTGTATATTATAAGTAATCTAGAGATGACTTAAAATATATAGTGGAGGATTGCATAGATTATATGCAAATGTTACACTGTTTTTATCAAGTGATTGAACATTGGTGAGTTTAGGTATCCTTAGGGTCATGGAGTCAAGCCCTTGCAGATACTGAGGGATAACAGTATTTGAAGGACTAGCAAATATTTGATGGATTTGACAAATTGCTTGACATCTTTCCAGAACAAAACATTACCCTGGAATTACCATAAAACAGGTTTGGATCTAACAATAGATGAATATCTTTTACCAGAATGAGGTCCCAAACCTATTCAGCAAATCCACCACTTAAATATTTTGAAGAGATGTTTTAACTTGGCTTGGGAATTCTATTTCCTTGCCAACTTTGTAAATCCATGATTCTTAGTGCCAATGAAACAGAAGATATGCTCTTATCTCCTTCTGTGTCATAACAGAAAATCCTTAGTCAGCCTTCTTTTTGTGTCACCAGCTTGACCAGGTCCTTGTCAGCAGGTCGTCAACCATAAATCAGTATTTGTGCTTCTAGAGGCAATCAGACCAAAACCTTGCCACACTGGAGAAGGTCTTGAGGTAGAGATGGATGAAGGCAAAGAAATAGTGGAGGGGGAAGGAAGCACACAGCACTCTGTTGAAGGACGTGGAGGACACTGAAGAAGAAACCCTGCTCTTTCCATGGACTGGGATAGGTCTATACTCTATAAACCAACTGCCTGTTACACTCAACATTTTGCATATGAGGCAATAAGGCTGGGCATGGTGGTGCACACCTGTAATCCCAGTACTTGAGATGCTGTGACAGGAGGATCCCAAGTTTGAGACCAGCCTTAACAACTTAGAGAGACTCTCAGCAATCTAGTGAGACCCTGTTTCAAAGCAAAAAAAACCCAAAAAGTGTTGGGGGTGCAGCTCAGAAGTTCAATCCCCAGTACCACAAAAAAAGAAATATGTTCCTTACATGCCATTTTTTAACTTTCCAATAACTAAAATATAAACACATCTATCTATAGCAAAGTATAGATAATTGTTGAAACTGGATAATGAGTTGAACCAAATACTGGGAGTGATTGTGCCATTATCTCTACTTTTATGTATGTTTGACAATTTTCATACTAAAATGTTCTTACTTTTATCTATTAGGTGTCTTCCAATTATGTCCAATCATGTTCAGGAGTAACATTTGATCTCTCTTGCAATTGTACCTTTGCATGTGAAGGAAGCCCCCCTAGCACAAGGCCCCTTGCCTCTATGACCCTGGTCTCCAACTTCCATTTCAGAAGTGGAAGGATTTAACTCAGTGGAAGGATTTAACCTTCCATTCTGTCAGTTGAATAAGGTCAGACCCACTAAAAGGAGGCTGATTCTGTACTACATGTGAACAAGAGGGTAAATCCAATTATGCATGAAATATTAGAAAGTATATTGTTGCTGAGCCAGATGGAGTGACATGTGCCTACAATCCCAGTACTTGGGAGGCTGAGACAGGAGGATCACAGGTTTGAGGCCAGGTTCAGCAACTTAGCAAGACCCTATTTCAAAATCAAAGGGGTTGGAGGTATAGCTCAGAGGTAGAATGCCCCCGGGTTCAATCCCCAGTACCATGCACACACGCAAAAAGAAAGTCTATTGTTGCTGCAGTACAAGCCTTGTCAAATAATCCAGGTTTCATAAAGCTGATAGTTTTATGCTAACCTATCTGCATTCTTTTTCTTTCTCAAAATATTCAGAATTCTACAAGTAAAAAAGGATGTTATGCATTGATTCCTTAAAGCCCTAGTAATCCCCACCCAATGCCTAGAAAGCCTTGCACTCCAACTCTCCTGTTCATCTTTGTTGACCAACTTTCCTGAGAAATTTTTTAATTGCACCATCAAATGAGTTCTACACATTCTCTCTCTCTCTCTCTCTCTCTCTCTCTCTCTCTCTCTCTCTCTCTCTCTCTCTCCCCACTCTGTTTGTGCCATTATATCATTTATACAATTATTTTGTCATTATCTGTTCATCCATCTGTATTGCCATCTAGATCATGCCTTCTACAGCAAAGAATATCATTCACCTAATGGATCCAACACTGGCACAATGCCTGGTCCTCAGTCATGTGTGTTTGAAATGAATGAATGAATGAATGAATGAATGAATGAATGAATGAGGTACTCAGTCTTTTCATGAATAGTTAATTCTGAATAGAAGTTTATTTTTAAGACCATAATCATTTTTGACGATAGACTCTAAGAGCTCTAATGCCTGAGACAATCATGTATCTCAATTGAATTTTAATTTATATTGACTTTATTAATTTATAATCTACAGGCTCTAAAGGTAATGTATTAATTTATTCCATTCTTCAATTATTACACTATGGGACTAGGAGTCAGTAATCCTGAGTTTTATTTTTGGCTCTATTGCTGACACATCTTTGTCTTTGAAGAAATCACTTAACCAATTGATTCCTTGGTTGTGTATCTATAAATTGGAAACACTAACATTCTTGGCAAGTGTTCTTATATCCTTTATCAACTAGCACTTCCCATATAAAACCTGAAGTATTACATATTTAGTTATAATATCAGACCACAGATGAACCTCGGAAGCTTACTATAAGGCCATTGCATTTAACGCCAAGAGATATATTTTTATTGGTGTAAAAGAGTTCTCTAATATTGAAAGAATCAGAGTCCATAAAATTACTCCTATTCAATAGAGAGGTAATCATTTCTATACTTTTATTAAGTTAAGTAATAAAGACAAAATTTGGGTATTATTAAATTTGGTAATATTTGAGGGGGAAATAGTCACATTGAAATATAATAGTGTATCTGTCGAATGGTTATTTAATAAGAAGGAAAGTCTAATTCAGTGTCAGGATGGATGGAAATCCATAACTTCTTCGTTTCTGAACTGGAGAATTTCCCACTGCCACACGCCAGCTTCTATAGTTATGCAGAGAAGTAAAGAAAGACGAAGGGAAAGAGACTACTAGAATACTCAAGGCATCAATAACACAGGCTACCAGTAGCACGCCCATTAACCATCCTTCTTTTCTTTCTAAACACAAAGCTCCAGTTTAATTCTGAGAAGCAAGATTTTTTTAAACACCATTTCTAGCCCCTCTTGCAGCTCGATGGCCCTGACATTAAGCACTGGACAGTGAAATGAGAGCAACAGCTGTTAGATGCGTATTCAAGGAGAACCCTCAACAGAATGGCACACAGCTATGACAAACCTGGTGCCTTTTGTCTTTTCTCTTCCTCTCTATCTAAAATGTGGACACAATGGCTGAATCTTCAGAAATCATTTTGAGAGTTTGAGGATAGAAGCCAGTGCTAAGGACAGCACAGAAGTAAATTAGAAAGAGCCCAGAACCTGGGCCACTTTTTGAGGTTATCATGTAAGTCTCTGCATTCATGCTCTGGGATTAGCTATTCCTTTCTGTGAAGGAAAATAAACTGTTCATCTCTTTAAGCTGTGGTGGTCAGGTTGCTGATGCTACCTGCCAAGTATAATTCCTAAGTGGTAGAATACATCCTACCTCAAGAGAAAGACAATCTCAAACCCACATTACTTTAGAAGTCTTGTGGGGCAAGAAAAACGTCAGATGTTTTACTGCCTTCCTTTGCCAAGATAAATTTTAAAATCACAGACTGAGAAATGACCAGCTACTCTTGGAAACTCTGCATGGAGTCAAAGTCCCCAGGGATGTTTCCTAGCCTTCTTTGCAACAGTTATTCAAAACAAACAGCTCTGCACCAAGCAGAAAAACAAACATCCCATTTAGCTCTGAGCACCTGTGTCTCCAAGTACATATGCCCCATGAGAGAGATGAGATTGGTTCCTGTGAATATTGCTACCATGGCTTTACTGTCATTTAGCTGTTCACAGGTCTGTGTCTCCCTGGAGACTGAGTCCCTTGGCATCTTAAGCTCTCGAGTGTAAAAGTGTGGCGGGGGGTGCCACCTACCAACATCAAGCACACCCAGAATTCAAGAACAGTCAGTTTATTTTTCCCCTTGCTGAAAAAAAAAGTGGTGTGTAAAATGAGGATGGGAAGGCAAAGAAGTCTCTTTCTCTTCCATGCAGAGAAGAAACAATCCTCCTGGAAAGGACTGATTACACTACTGGTCATCCATTTTACATTCCTATAATGGCAGGAATCTTTATTCCCCTTTCTGGTACAGGAGAGAATCCATACTTAGATCCAAAGACTTCTAGAAGTATCTGGCAGGGTTAGCAGGCAGTCACAAAGTGGAGAGAAACATTTACATCACAGAGAAAACATGGCAGCATGATAAAGCACTTGAGGAACCTTTACTATTTCAGTGAGAGATGTTATAATGATGCCCATACCTCGGTCCAAGCCCAAGATTTGGCTCAGATTAGCAAGAGCAATTCTACAACCAGTCCCAGACATGGTTTTGGTCTTGAAATACTCAAATCCAAGTCCTATATATAAAACAACAAAAGTCAGCCTTCCCTGGTTGAGGAGGCAGGTGAGAGATGCAAAGACCACCTGCTGCCCCTCCCTCCACCTATCCCATGCTCATGACAGCTTTAGAGAGACCAGAATTTCCAAACTACTCAGAACTGTCTCCTTGCTCTGTCTCTAAATGAACCCACAGGCTAAGAAAATATTAATTCCTTTACTCATTTCCCAGCAGCACAAGATAACAGGTTAGACCGAAAGAAGAAGCTTGAAACATAAGTCAGAGCCTAGAAGAATTCACAGAGTCCCTACCCCCCACCGCTTATCTTACCTGTCTGCTGTTCTTCAAATGGAGCAAGAGATTAAATTATTCTTTTAACATTGGCCTGAGTTCATTCCCTTCATTTGACAGTACACCTTCATTTAAGAGAAGTGGTGTGTTGAATGGATTATGCAAAAAGCTCCCAAATTACTAACCGCTTCCCTCACAGATGCCTACCATTCACTTCCCAAAGAACCTTCAGCTGCTGGCAAGAGGAGAGCATCCAATTAGCTACCTTCGTCCATTCTCCTTGATCAAACAACCTCTTCGGTGTCTCACATTCTTCTTTCAGTTCCTCAGATTTAGTGCCATCCTGTCTGGACACCAGATGTTTTATTTGAAAATAGTTACTAGAATATAAATGGAATGAAAACTAATCAGGTTGTTATAAATTCAAATTACATAGCTTGTTTCTCCGAGAAAATCTTCAATGAATGAGCAAGCAAAGAAGGATTTTCATCTAATGAGACAGGTAGCACACAAGAAAACAGGAGTAATCTTCCTACATTGCTTTGGGCATTCCATAAATATTAAATAGTCACACTAAAACTACCGTGGCCATGACCTGCAACACCCCTGGATTCTCTTGGCTTCTCGAGAACACTAACTGGCTAACCTGGCTAATGGTGTCATGTTTAAGGGGAAACCTGTCAATTGAGGGTCCAATTCTGCACTTAGTAGGAGAGAGAAGTATGATGCTTGTCAAGCAACTTTAAAAGCTCAAGGACTTATTTCTAGGTGTCATTACATTTCCTGTGCTCTGTTATTTGGTGGAGATAACTTTGGCACAGGATGCTGTTTTTAAAGTGAAGTTCAACTATATGCACAAAAGTTTTTGATACTGCAATATGTATTTATTGTTTTAGTTTGCTGGGACCTTCATAATAAGTGACATAGGCCAGATGGCTGAAACAACAGAAATTTATTTTCTCATAATTCTGGAAGCTAGAAGTCCAAGATTGGCGGGTCAGCAGGGTTGGTTTTTAAGAATTCTCAGTGTATAGGTGGCCATCTTCTTCTTCCTTCCTCATGGTAGTCCCTATGTGTGTGTCTGTGTCCCAATATCCTTTCTTTCCTATTCTATCTTTTCTTTTCTATTCTATTTCTCTTCCTCCTCCTCCTTCTTGGTATTTGTGTTACTGAGGCTTAAACCCAGGGGTGGTCTACCTCTAAGTACACACCCAACCCTCTTTATTTTTTGTTTTGAAACAGGGTCTTGCTAGGTTGCTAAGAGTCTTGCTAAGTTGCTGAGGCTGTCCTCAAACCTGCGATCCTCCTGTTTTAGCCTCCTAAGTACTGGGAGAAAAGGAGTGAGCCACAACCCCAGGTCTAATCTTTTCTTATAAAGATACCAGTCATGTTGGATTAGGGCCCACCATGATCATCTCATTTTAACTTAATTACTTCTTTAAAGACCCTATTTTTATAAACACACTCCGAGATATTTCTAAGGTTAGGATTTCAACATACGATTTTGGGGGGAACACAATTCACTCATAAAACTTCCAATAACTTCATATAGGGACTTCATGTGCATTTATTACCATTCCCTCATTTTGTAGTCGAAGTATTTGGACCCAAAGAGATGAAGTGTTACGTCCAAGAAGGAATTTAAGGTAGGAATAGAAGGAAGTAGGGCAAGACTTGAATTAGAACAGAAGTCCCCCAAATTTTCTACTCTGCTGTTCATAGACAAAAAGATGATTCTGTAAAAAATATTGTCTTATGTTTCATAATGCAAAAAAATTACAGTCATTCCTCGATCTGGTTGATCTGAGGGTGGGCACAGAGAGCTGGCCCCCTTACTTGGTGTTAGATGGATTTACAGTGACTTCTGGTTTCAGATTTGTGAGCAAAACTACGTGACTTCACTTACCTACCCAGAAGTATATGTGTTCCAGGTCATAAAGTAAGAAACAAATTACTTTAGATGCGCTGACTGTGTGCACTGACACTGGTCCAGTGTCGTGCAGCACTGAGGAAAGGATCGTATTTTCCGAGAGGCACTTTGAAGTGTTACTGTGAATGACAATTTACACCATGTGCCTGGTTAAATGAATTTATGGTTTATATCATCTAGTCTCAACAAAATTACCCCTCACATAATGAACAAATGGCTTGAAAATATTCTTTCAAAGAATCTGCAGGTTGGAGATAGCATAAATAATACAAGTACACGTAAATAAGAAAATTGCTGAGCCAAACTTTTATTCCTAGTACAAGCTCATCATGCAACACAATATGAGGTAAAAACAATGATGATTCAATTATAGCTGACATATCCAATCACATTTCTCTTTTTTTTTTTTTTTTTTTTTGCGGTACTGGGGATTGAACTCAGGGGCATTCTACCTCCGAGCTATACCCCCAGCCCTATTTTTTATTCTTTATTTTGAAACCGAGTCTCACTAAGTTGCGGAGTGCCTCACTAAGGTAGCTGAGGCTGGCCGCGAACCCGGATCCTCCGGTCTCAGCCTCCCGAATGCTGGGATTACAAGCGTGCGCCACCACGCCCGGCTTCACATTTCTCTTTTTAAAGGGGAAAAACCTACAAGATCTTGTATGTTTAATACAAAAAATTATTTTTAAAATATTACTTATTTTATCTTTACCTCATCCTTTTTATATTTACATTGTGGTAATATATTCATCATGCACAATGTATATACATAGGATGCTGTATGTACCAAACATAGATGTTTTATGAGTACATGAACATTGTAAAATATTGTAAGCATGCACATACTGTGAATCCTTGCTCAAATTCTTCTTTGCTGATGTATGATCTAGAAAGTTTGGCAGCCACAGAATTCAGAGTTTTGAAATGGCAGGAAAGGTGCCTCTGCACAAGCAGCTGCCATTCCTTCTAGAACTTTCTGGTGCATAGTAGCTAATCTGTATTTTGGGGCACTGTGGTTTGTTTCTAACTTTTTATGGAAGCTTAACATACATACAAAAGTTGCATGAATCACAATTTTTTTTTTTTTCTCAAAGTGAATGCATTAATCCCTGGTAAACAGAAATTCCAAAGTGCTGGGAGCTCCTCTCAAGGCCTCTCCTGGTCACCAACTCAGCCAAGAGTAATACTCATAGCTCAGTTTTACCTGTTATTGACCTTCACATAAATGAAGTTATGCTGTCTGGCTTTTCCATGTTGATTTGTAGGAGCTCTTTATACATTCTGGGTAAAAGTCTTCTGTATGAGAAATATTTATGTATTGATACGTATTGAAATCTATCTTCTACTCTATAGCTTGGCTTACTTTTTAGTATCTTAGTGAAGTTTTTAGATAAACAGGAGTCCATAATTTTAACATGGTTCAATTTATAAAATCTTTTTCTTTTGTAATTGAGAATATTTAAGAAAGGTTTAAGAATGTTTTACTTATTATACAGTTATAAAGATGTTCTTTCTTTTATTCTAACACTTTTATTGTTTTGACTTTAGATTTAGATCTGAAATTCATTTGGAATTGGCTTTTTAGTATGGTATTAAGTAGTGGCCAAAATTTATATTTTTACATGGATATACCAATTAAGCAGGACCAAAATACTGACCTTTTCCTAATTCACTGTAGTTGCCTTTTTTTTCAGATGTATTTTCTTTTTTTATTTGCTTATTGGTACATTATCGTCTCATATCATAATGTAAATCATGTTGACATTGACATACATGCACACAGAATGTTCCCCCCCACCCCTGTCTCCCCTCTTCCCATACAGAGAACTGAGACTGACATTGGGACTTTCACATATGTACACACAGTTGATGTCAGTATTTCCAATCATGGATCTCAGTCTTCCCCCTCCCCTTCCCTTGGACCACTTTCCTGGCTCTTCTGAGGTTTCTCCTCCATTATCTGGAATCCCTCTGGTATCCCAGTTACTCCCTAGCTTGTACATATTAAAAAATATACATATATATGTCCCTTCACTTTCCATGACAGGCTAATCTCACTTAACATAATGTTCTCCAAGTCCTTCCATTTTCTTGCAAATGACATTATTTTATTCTTCTTTATTGCTGAATAGAATTCCATTGTGTGTATTTCCCATAGTTTTGTGATCCATTCATCTGTTGATGGACACCTGAGTTGGTTCCATAATTTGGCTATTGTGAATTGTGCTGCTATGAACATGGGTATGCATATATTACTGTAGTTCTCTGGTTTCAACCTCTTTGGAAAGATACCAGGGAATGGTATAGCTGAATCATATGCTGGATCCATTCCATTTTCTAAGGAATCTCCACACTGATCTCCATAGCAGCTGAACTAGTTTACAATCCCACCAACAGTTTAGAAGAGTTCCTGTTTCCCCATGTCCTTACCAACATTTATTGCTATTTGACTTCTTGATGATTGCCATTCTGATTGGGGTTAGATGGAATCTCAGTGTAGTTTTTATTGCATCTCCCTAATTGCTGATGTCTTATTGCTCTGGCAAGAGTCTTGAAAAGGAGTGGTGATAGTGGACATCCTTATCCTGTTCCTGATTTTTTTTGTTTGTTTGTTTGTTTTTTTTGGGTTTTTTTGCGGTACTGGGGATTGAACTCAGGGGCGTTCTACCTCCGAGCTATACCCCCAGCCCTATTTTTTATTCTTTATTTTGAAACCGAGTCTCACTAAGTTGCGGAGTGCCTCACTAGGTAGCTGAGGCTGGCCACGAACCCGGATCCTCCGGTCTCAGCCTCCCGAATGCTGGGATTACAAGCGTGCGCCACCACGCCCGGCCAAATGCATTTTTTTAAGATCCAATCTTAGGTCTTCAGCATTGTCATTGAATGTAGTGAATGGCAGATTAGGGAAAAAGAAGGAAAATACTTATGTTCCAATATGGTTATAACTAATATAATTCATGGCAATAACATCATAAAACATTTTGGTTTGTAACCATGCAAATTTTAGTTTGCAAAGATTTCCTGCTGAACCTGATGCCTTCTCCTCCCTGGTATCCTAGTTTTTGTTCCTTTATGTGGTGCTTTTTTTTTTTTTTTTTAATGGTACTGGGGATTGAACTCATGGGCATTCTACCTCCGAGCTACACCTCCAGTCCTATTTTTTTATTCTTTATTTTGAAACAGGGTCTCACTAAGTTGCAGAGTGCCTCACTAGGTAGCTGAGGCTGGCCGCCAACCCAGATTCTCCAGTCTCAGTCTCCCAAATGCTGGGATTACAAGCGTGCACCACCACACCCGGCTATGTGGTGCTTTTTTAGTAAGCTAATTTGGGTGTGGATGGCAAATATCTTGTGGCTTTCTCAGAAAACCTTTCTTGGTAGCCGGGCGTGGTGGCGCACCCTTGTAATCCCAGCATTCGGGAGGCTGAGACCGGAGGATCCGGGTTCGCGGCCAGCCTCAGCTACCTAGTGAGGCACTCCGCAACTTAGTGAGACTCGGTTTCAAAATAAAGAATAAAAAATAGGGCTGGGGGTATAGCTCAGAGGTAGAATGCCCCTGAGTTCAATCCCCAGTACCGAAAAAAAACCTTTCTTGGTGCAGATTTCAAAGGCAGAACACTGGGAGATGTGGTTGGAAGCAGTGTGGCATTTCTTTGTTCTTTTATAGCACATCAGTAATTTATTTTGAATTATTTTTGTGGGTTTTTTTGGAGGGGGGAACATTATATAAAATCATAGACGTTTAATGTTAGAAGAAACATTAAAAACTAATTGAATCCCTTCATTTACAGATAGGAAACTGTCCCATGAGTTGTTTGCCCAAGGTTACATAGCTAATTAGTGGCCGATTCAGGGCCACAACTTGTAAATTTAGCCTCATGTTCTCACTACATTTTTTTTTTTTTGTCCTCATGTGTTCTTTGTAAGTCTTTGGTGCAATGGCACCTAAATCATGAGGTGTTTATATGGCAATAGACAAAGCCAACAGAAGGGGAGAGATGTGAGGTGAATGTAGGAGGCATATAGATGTCAGATAGAGAATATATTGTGGTAGATCCCTTTTTCTTTTTTTTCTTTATTCCAGCATCCATCTTCCCAATCAATAGTGATACCTCAATTGAACGTGTGGAGGACCATCCCTTCCCATTGGGTAAAACCTTACTTCAGCTGTTATTCAAGGTAGACTACCCTCCTCTGGCCAAGGAGTGGGCATGTACAACTTATATTAGTTTTCTGTTGCTGCATAAGAAGTTATCATAAATTTACTGGCCTAAAACAACACACATTTAGCCAGGCATGGTGGTGCATGCCCATAATCCTAGTACTTATGAGGCAGAGACAGGAAATTTGCAGGTTTAAGGACAGCCTCAGCAACTAGAGACTCTCATCAACCTAGCGAGACCCTGTTTCAAAAAAAAAAAAAGAGGGCTGGGGGTGTAGCTCAGAGGTAGAATGCTACTGGGTTCAATCCCCAGTACCAAACTCCTAGAGGCTACATACTATTCTTTGTTGTGAGGTCCTCTCCACAACATGGTTCTTTGATTTTTCAAGGCCAGTGGAATTTCTCTCTAGTCAACTAAAATGGCATTTTATATAATACAAGTAATCATGGAAGCAACTATTCCATCATATTCACAAATCCTGTCCAAGTGAAGGGGACCATATAGGGTGTTAACATTGTGGATAAGAATCATAGAGGCCATCTTAGAATCTTGCCTACCACATAATGCTGGGTAGGCCAAACACACTCAAAAATATCTGTTCTTAGCCGGGCCTGATGACACACACTTGTAATTGCAGTACTTGGGAGGTTGAGACAGGAGGATTGCAGGTTGGAGGACAGCCTCAACAAGTACTGAGACTCTCATCAAATTGATGAGATCCTGTTACAAAATAAAAACAAAATAGGCCTGGGGGTAGAATCCCCAGTATCACAAAGAAAAGAAACCGAAACAACAAAAACCTTTTGTTCTTTCATTTTCACAATTTCACAATTGAATTGTTATGGAAATTCCACAGAAAGCACCTACCAATGAGAGGGAATCAGAGTTTGGTCACCACCACCCCCTTACTGGAGATTGAACTCAAGGGCATTCTACCTCTGAGCTATACCCCCAGCCCTATTTTTTATTCTTTGTTTTGAAACAGGGTCTCACTAAGTTGCAGCGTGCCTCACTATGTAGCTGAGGCTGGCCATGAACAGGATTCTCCTGTCTCAGCCTCCCAAATGCTGGGATTACAAGTGTGAACCACCATTCCCGGCTGAGTTTGCTCATCTTGATTTAGCTGTCTTGTGTGCTTTTCTACTTTACTTGAAAAGAATGGACTTGGCAACTGCAGAGTGTTTTTTTTTTTTTTTTTAGAGGTTTAGCCATGTAAAAATATAATTAGATCTTTTTCTATCAAAGGAGTAGCTTAACGTAAACGTAAACTCCATTTTGTAAAATCTCCATTTTGTAACCTTGTATAAACTCCCATTCTTTTGTAACGTTAGCATTTCTTAAAAATTGCAAATGCCAGTCCCACCGCAAGGCATCACCTCTAGCCAATCACATGAAGATTGTGAAGCAATGTTCCCAACAGTAGGAGTAAGGTGCTGAAGCTTCATGTTAGGAATAAAAGACTCAGTGGGCTTCTGCTTTAGTGTACTTGTATACCTGGTTTCACTGGCGGCAGGACCCTTTGTGTAAAAAGTAAAATTGCCTTGCTGAGCCATTTTTGAACACGTGTTTTTTCTTACAGTGCCATGGAAATTTATTTCTAACAGCCATATTTAAAATATTTAGGATTCTTGACTTTAAATTTTCATTAATTGGAGAAAAACAAGCCAGGCATGGGGGCGCATGCCTATAATCCCAGTATTTGGGAGGCTGAGACAGGAGGATCATAGGTTTGAAACCAAGCTCAGCAATTTAGTGAAGCTGTTAGTAAGCCAGTGAGCCCCTGTTTCAAAACAAAATATAAAAAAAAAAAAAAAAAGAAAAGGAAGGAGCTGAGGGTGAAGGTCAGAGGTAGAATGCCTCTGGGTTCAATCCTCATTCATACAAAAAAAAAAAAATTGAGAAAAACTCTAGGTGTACATTTTTGATACCAGATATGAGAGTACTTTACTTAGTATAAGTTGGACAAAGAAAATTACTAACTTGTTGGCAATAAGCCCTCATGAAGATTCAGTTGGTAAATCATAGGCATCATTAAAAAAAGATGGAAATAATTATCAAAGAATTGCTGCATTACAAGTGATGGTACTTTTGAATCCTCAACAATTAATTGTGAGTTGCTTTTAGCCATGGTCAGTTATTTATGAGAATTGAATTGATTCCCAATGAAACTTTCTTTTTTTTGCGGACTGAGGATTGAACTCAGGGTCCTTCTATCTCTGAGCTATATCCTTAGCCCTATTTTTATTCTTTATTTTATTTTATTTATTTATTTATTTTTTTGCGGTACTAGGGATTGAACTCAGGGGCATTCTACCTCCGAGCTACACCTCCAGCCCTATTTCTTATTCTTTATTTTGAAACAGGGTCTCACTAAGTTGCAGAGTGCCTCACTAGGTAGCTGAGGCTGGCCGTGAACCCGGATCCTCCGGTCTCAGCCTCCCGAATGCTGGGATTACAAGCGTGCGCCACCACGCCCGGCTCTATTCTTTATTTTAAAACAGGGTCTCACAAAGTTGCGGAGGGCCTCACTAGGTAGCTGAGGCTGGTCGCGAATCCAGATCTTCCGGTCTCAGCCTCCTAAATGCTGGGATTACAAGCGTGCGCCACCATGCCAGGCTCCCAATGAAACTTTCTGAACTAGCACTACATATGGTATCAGTGGCAGTGTTTTTTTTTTTTTTTTTTTTTAAGTAGGGTTTCGCTAAGTTGCTGAAAGTCTCCCTAAATTGTGAGACTATCCTTGAACCTGTGATCATCTTGTCTCAGCCTTCCAGGTACTGGGATTACAGGCGTATGCCCCACTGCACCCAACTGGCAGTGGAGCTTTTATAAAGGCAACTGGAGTTGAGAATTTTAAGTGTATTCAAATATAATTTTGATCAATGTATTATGATTATAATTGACCAGAAAACAACTAGATCCACAGACCAGCCTTCTTATAACTTTAAGGAATTATGACATTGCTCTCTTTACAATATATTATCTCTTTCATTAATTTTAATTTCTCCTTTGGGGATAAGTTATAAAAGAAAACCAATTTTTTTTCTTTGACCATATTAGTCAGGGTTCCCCAGAGAAACCAAACCAAGATGATACATATTTAAAGGGAGATTTATTAAGGCATTGGCTCATGAGGTTATTGAGACTGAGAAATTCAGAAATCTTCTGGCTACAAATTGGAGAACCAGGAAAATTGGTGGTGTGATTCAGTACAAGTCCCAAAGCCCAAGAATCAGATCTGCAATTCTTTGTTTTTTTTTTTGCAGTACTGGGGATTGAACTCAGGGGCATTCTACATCTGAAGCACTATTTTTTATTCTTTATTTTGAACAGGGTCTTACTAAGTTGCAGAGTGCCTCACTAGGAAGCTGAGGCTGGCCTCGAACCCGGATGTTCCAGTCTCAGCCTCCCAAATGCTGGGATTACAAGCATGGGCCACCACGCCCGGCTTCAGGTCTGCAATTCTGAAGTCAGGAAAAGATGGTTGTCTCAACTCAAGAAGAAAGAGCCGGGCGTGGTGGTGCACGTTTGTAATCCCAGCATTTAGGAGGCTGAGACCAGAGACTGGAGGATTCGGGTTCGAGGACAGCCTCAGCTACCTAGTGAGGCACTCTGCAATTTAGTGAAATCATGTTTCAAAATAAAGAATAAAAAGTAGGATTGGGGGTGTAGCTCGGAGGTAGAATGCCCCTGAGTTCAATCCTCAGTACTGGAAAAAGAACTGGACTTTCCTATGTCTTTTGTTCTATTTGGTCTCTCAATGAATTGGATGATGTACCTGTTAATTTCTAATTTGCTTTCTGTCTCTACAGATGTGCCTATTCATATAAGTGGAATAATATATGTGACTTTTTGTGTTTGGCTTTTTATCAGTGTAAAAAAAGGAACAAGACACCTGAAGGGATGGAGGGAGTGTTTATGGGGGAGGTGTGTGACACCTTCAAGGGAACATGCTCATGTTTTCAATGTTTGTCCATGTAACAGCATGAACAAAGGTTAAGGGAATTTTCTTGATTGATCAGAAAATAAGAAAAGAGATTATTTAGTAAGGTGTTACGTCTACAAGTGGATATTACATAGAAGACAGAAGGAACTTAAAAAATTCTAGTGTGGTGGTTATGAGACATTAAAATAAATTTCCTTGTGGAAAATAAGTGTTTTCTGAAAGTCTGTCTGCCTGGTCTAAATGGTTTAGCTGCAACCTTTTTATGGAAAGGGATTCTATAAATTTATGAAGGATGGGTTTGTGGCTTCTTTTTCTACTTTAGAAAAATCTCTTAAGGCTAGAGCCACATTTAGGTTCTGACTGCCAGAAAGCTGCTCAGGATGTCCCCTTGCAAGTGTTACTAAAACATCAATAGCAATGTAACAAAATGGAGAGAGTTGTATTTTCCAGAACGCCTGCACTGCAGAAGAGAAGTAAATATGGCAAAAAGGAACAAGACACCTGAAGGGATGGAGGGAGCGTTTGTGGGGGAGGTGTGTGACACTTTCAAGGGAACATGCTCAGGCACTGAAAGATGTTGCTAAGCTATTTTCTAAGGAAGGTGAGCCAAGCTGTTACTTTTCTGAATGGTGAGTATATACTGAAGGCCAGAAGTGAATTGCTTTAAAAAATGGAAGAGGCTGTGTACCACCATCGGTCCTCCTTGGGCTCCTCCAAGCAAAGACCAGCTGCTTTTCTAAATGTTGATTAAAGGCCCTGAGCTGGGATGTGATCCAGGGGCGAAGAGCAGATTGAGGATTCTAGAGTTTCATTTTAGTTGTTTGATGTTTGAAATACCTTTCACACAGTCAAATAGATTTGTCATGCATATTTTTTTAGTACCTTTTTTTTTTTGAGCAAAATCAAATGATATGATCTGGAAGTATACCAGCAACTTTTCAAAGAAAATTTATTAGGTCATCTTATTTTTTAAATCTCAGCTTTTCCAAAACTGAACTTCACCATTTCTTAATTTAAAAATTTAAAGTTTAGCTATGTAATACATGGTTAACTCATTATAATCCCTTCTATATTATTTGAATTTTTTGCCATGTACTTATTTTATATAGCTAAACACATTTATTTTTTATTTTTCTGGTAATAAGGATTAAACTAGGGTCATTCTACTTCCAAGCTGTATTCCAGCCCTTTTTATTTTTTGTTTTGAAACCTGTTTTCACTAGGTTGCTGAGAGTCTCGCTAGATAGCTGAGGCTATCCTTGAACCTGTGATCCTCTTGTCTCAGCCTCCCAAGTACTGGGATTACAGGTATGCGCCACAATACTCAGCTAACACATTTTTAGCTGTGGAATGAGCAGAAAGGACTGTGAACCTGCTACTGTTTCTTTCTCTGTGAATTTCCCCATAAATCTGCTCTAGGCTTGGTGTGTTCTCTGGTCTTTTGTCTTTTGGGAAGTTAACTTGTTTAACTCTACAATTTTTTTTTTGTACTGGTTGTTGAACCCAGGGGCATTCTACCTTCCCCCCTTTTTTTGTACTGGGGATTGAACCCAGGGGCATTCTACCTCTAAGGTATACCCACAGCCCTATTTTTTTTTTTTTTTTTTGTTCTTTATTTTGAAACAGGGTCTCACTAAGTTGCGGAGGGCCTCACTAAGTAGTGGAGGCTGGCCACGAACCCGGATCTCCTATCTCTCCCTCCCAAGTATTGGGATTACAAGTGTGTGCCACCATACCCGCTTTCTCCCCTCCCACTCTTTTTTTAAGTTTCAAAACAGGGTCTCACTAACTTGCTGAGGGTCTTGCTAAGTTGCTGAGGCTGGCTTTGAACCTGTGATTCTCTGGTCTCAGCCTCCCAAGTACTGAGATTATAGACAGGTGCCCGCATTCCTAGCTTTACTTCTACAATGTTAATGGATTCTTAAGAAAAAGAGAAGATAAACATGTGCTCAATTTGCCATTTTTAACCCAATTCTTAATATTTCCTTGATAAATTATATTGTATAGTGTTAATACTCAGTTCTTAAAGAGTTTTATGTCAAATGAAAAAATAATGAGAAACTAATATGTTGTGAGAGAGATAGTAAGTTAAGATACTTCATCTAATTTCATACCCTATTTGAAGAGTAGCTTGATTACAAAACCACTGCCTGTTTTGTGTTGCTGGTTCATTATCCAAGTAAATATATAGTAAGATTTAAAGCCATTCTATTACTGATAAGCTCTTAAATGAAGGGTTATTTTTTCTTTGGTCCTAAAACAAAATGAATTTTTAATTAGAAAGTTATATCAATAATCAGAAGCATTTAGAGTACATAAGAATGGCTTCTTAGTTTGGGTTTGAAATGGGCAACACAGTTTTTTGTTGTTGTTGTTGTACTGGGGATTGAACCCAGAGACATTCTTTTTCTGAGCTACATCCCCAGAGCTAGGTTGATTAGTCTCACTACTTGCTGAGGCTATCCTTGAACCTGTGAACCTCCTTGTCTCAGTCTCCCAAGTACTGGATTTGATCGACCTTCCTTCCTTCCTTCCTTCCTTCCTTCCTTCCTTCCTTCCTTCCTTCCTTCCTTCTTTCTTTCTTTCTTTCTTTCTTTCTTTCTTTCTTTCTTTCTTTCTTTCTCTCTTTCTGAATTGAACCCAGGGATATTCTACCTCCGAGCTACATGCCCATCTCTATTTTTTATTGTTTATTTTGAAACAGGGTCTCACTAAGTTGTGGAAGGCCTCACTAAGTAGCTGATGCTGGCCTTGAACCTGTGATCCTCCTTTCTCAGTCTCCCAAGTACTGGGATTACAAGCATGCGCCACTACACCCAGCCTGCCAAATAGTGGGATTACAGGCGTGTGCTGCTATGGAGATCAGTAGAGATTCCTTAGAAAACTGGGAATGGATCCACCATATGATCCAGCTACACCACTCCTGGGTATCTTTCCAAAGAGGTTGAAACCAGAGA
Source organism: Graphiurus murinus (assembly GCA_004027655.1). Lineage (NCBI taxonomy): Eukaryota > Metazoa > Chordata > Mammalia > Rodentia > Gliridae > Graphiurus > Graphiurus murinus. Next base: position 40,939 of record PVLC010008130.1, on the reverse strand, counting down.
ATTACAGTAATATATGCATACCTATGTTCATAGCAGCAGAATTCACAATAGCCAAATTATGGAATGAACCCAGGTGTCCATCAACAGATGAATGGATTACAAAACTATGGGAAATACACACAATGGAATTCTACTCAGGAATAAGGAAGAATAAAATAATGCCATTTTTAAGAAAATAGACCTGGAGAACATTATATTAAGTGAGATTAGTCAGTCACAGAAAGTGAAGGGACATATGTTTTCTTTGATATGTGCAAGCTAGGGAGTAACTGGGATATCAGAGGGAGTTCAGATAATGGAAGAGAAACCTTAGTGGAGCCTGGGAAGTGGTCTAAGGAAAGGGATAGGGAAGGACTGAGGTTCATTATTGGAATTACTAACATTGACTGTCTGTACATATGTGAAAATCCCAATATCGGTCTCAGTCCTCTGTATGAGAAGGGGGGAAATGGGGAGGTGGGGTGGGAGGTGGTCACCAAGTGCTGTGTGCATGTATGTCAATGTCAACATGGTTTACATTATGATGTGAGATGATAATGCACCAATAAAAGAACATTAAAAATAAATTATATGATCATATTTAGTTACGTTAATATTCAGTGCTTACATTATTATGATTATGTGATTGTTATTCAAAGCTAAGCCATACATTATATTATGATTAAACTTTCTTTCTATAGCTGGGCATGGTGACACACACCTGTAATCCCACTAGTTGGGAGGCTGAGACAGGAGGATCACAGGTTTGCGGCCAGCCTCAGCTACTTAGTGAGTCCCTCTGCAGCTTACTGAGGCTCTGTTTCAAAATAGAATAGAAAATAGGGCTAGGGGTACCTCGGAGTTAGAATGCCCCTGGGTTCAATTCCTAGTACCACCCCTCCCAAACCCAAACAAAAAACAAACAAACAAACAAACAAACCTCCTAGAAAGATCCAAGCAGGCTAAACTTTTGTATTTATTTTGAAAGATGCAAGCCGCCGGGCGTGGTGGCGCACGCTTGTAATCCCAGCATTCGGGAGGCTGAGACCGGAGGATCCGGGTTCGCGGCCAGCCTCAGCTACCTAGTGAGGCACTCCGCAACTTAGTGAGACCCGGTTTCAAAATAAAGAATAAAAAATAGGGCTAGGGGTGTAGCTCGGAGGTAGAATGCCCCTGAGTTCAATCCCCAGTACCGCCAAAAAAAAAAAAAAAAAAAAAAAAGAAAGATGCAAGCCATCTGAATCTGATGGAGTTAAAAGTAACCTTCTAACCTCTCTATTAGGCCTAGTATATGTCATTTACTTGGAAAGTTCTGAGATTTTTCCCTAGAATCACAAAGAACATGTATGAAATCAGACTAGGACTGCCTTTCTATGAGAGAAAGGAGAGGAAATGAAGATTTAGGTAAGTGAAGGATGCCAATCAACTGAAATGCTTTGTGGTAATATGTATAAGCCAAGTTACTTATACATAGATTCTTAAAATGACTTGCAAACTGTGAAAATTGTTATACAACTTTGGTTTGATTTGAGGTGAAATTGATATAACTATAAACCATAAAACTAACCATTTTATTCCTGTGTGTGTGTGTGTGTGTGTTACTGGGGATTGAACCTAGGGGCATTCTACCTCTGAGCTATACCCCCAGCCTATTTTATTCTTTATTTTGAAACAGGATCTCACTAAGTTGTAGAGGGCCTCACAAGTTGCTGAGGCTGGCTTTGAACCTATGATCCTCCTGTCTTAGCCTCCCAAGTTCTAGGATTATAAGTGTGTGCCTCCATGCCTGGCTCAAAATTAACCATTTTATTATTATTATTATTATTATTATTATTATTTTTTTTTGTGGTTCTGGGGATTGAACTCAGGGGCATTCTACCTCCAAGCTATACCCCCCAGCCCTATTTTTTATTCTTTATTTTGAAACCGAGTCTCACTAAGTTGCGGAGTGCCTCACTAGGTAGCTGAGGCTGGCTGCGAACCCGGATCCTCCGGTCTCAGCCTCCCGAATGCTGGGATTACAAGCGTGTGCCACCACGCCCGGCTTTTATTATTTTTTTTATTAAAGATATTTTAATTGCGGTGGCAGGTGAAAGGCACTATCTAATATCTTGGTCAAATGTTTCTGAAAATTAACCATTTTAAAGCTGACATTTTGATAACAGTATATTACCAACATAGTTCATCCACATCCTTTATCTAGTTCTAAATCATTTTCATCACCCGGAAAGGACTGTTAAACCTTAATACTGATTCTTAGAACATAAACTTGAACCTTGGCTTCAAAATTTGGTCTTAATAGATTAGTAACTCTGGAAATGTCTGATTTATTATTCTGACCATGCAATTTCTTCAAAATTACTTTGTACACAGTTTATAGTTTTCTTATCAGAAAATCACAAAAGGATATTAATGTCCTTCATATCTATCATGTTCTTTGAATCCAGCCATGTAGAAATTAAATTAGAACTGATATAGTATTAAAAAAAAAACTAGATTAACATTTTCTTTATTGTTTTTGTTTTGGGATATTTAGAAATGTACTGCTACAGAACTTTGAAAATGCAGGCTAGAGAGAGAAAAATTACATCAAGAAATGGTTCATTTAACAAATAAGTTAATAGATCGGTAAATGTTTCTTTTTTTCACCATCACATTTTGCTGCCATTTGTCACATGTTGAAGGATAATCATTGTCATTCTGTGATGAAGATTCTTCTGTGACTAGAGCTTTAAAGTGGGTAGAGTTTCATGGAGAATACATTCTGATACCTTTTGGGGACAATGAGAAAAGAAACTAGAAAAAAGGCCAGAGACTTTTTTTTTTTTAAATCAGTGCATTATATAACTATATACATATTACATACATAGTGGAATTCATTGTTACATATTTGTACATGTGCATATATTTTTTTGTGTGTGGTACTGGAGATTGAACCTAGGGGCATTCTACCTCTGAGCTACACCCCCAGCCCTATTTTATATTCTTTATTTTGAAACAGTTTCTCACTAAGTTTCAGAGGGTCTCACTAAGAAGCTGAGGTTGGCTGTGAACCTGCAATCCTCCTGTCTCAGCCTCTCAAGAACTGGGATTACAGACATGCGCCACCACACCCAGCGCACGTAGCATAATTTGTTCAACTTCATTATGCAGTGCCTGCCCCTTTCCTTCTACTCCTTCCCTCTTCTCCCCTTCCTCTACTCTCCTAGTCTCTCTTCTATTTTCATGAGACCATCCTCTTTTATTTTCTCTCTAGCTTCCACATATGAGAAAGAGCATACAACCCTTGATGTTCTGAGTCTTTTTTATTTCCTTAACATAATGTTCTCAAGTTCCAATATTTTTCCTGGAAATGACATAATTTCATTTTTTTATGACTGAACAAAACTCCATTGTGTATATATGCTATATTTTTATTTATCCATCATCTATTGATGGCTACCTAGGCTGGTTCCATAATTTGGCCTTTGTGAATTGTGTTGCTATAAATGTGGTCATGCATGTATCACTGTAGTTGCTGATTTTAAGTTTTTGTACTGGGGATTGAACTTAGAGGCATTCTACTCTGAGTTATACCCCCAACCCTTTTCATTTTTAAAAAAAAATTTCAAAACAGGGTCTTGATAAGTTGCTGAGGTTGGCTTTGAACCTGCAATCCTTCTGTCTCATCCTCCCAAGCACTGGGATTACAGCATATACCACTTTGCCTGGTTTTATTCTTTGGGGTAGATGAGGAGAGGTATAGTTGGGTCATATGGTAGTTACGTCCTGCTCTTCTGAGGAACCTCCATACTGATTTCCATAGTGGTTATACTGATTCACTATCCTGCCATTAAAGTATTTCCTTCTCCCCAAATTCTCGGTAGCATTTATTATTGTTTGTATTCTTGATGATTGCCATTCTAATTGGAGTTAGGTAGAATCTCAGTCTAGTTTTGTTTTGTATTTTCCTGATTGCTAATGATATTTTCATATATTTCTTGGCCATTTGTATTTCTTCTTTTGAGAACTGTTTAGTTCATCTGCCCATTTTTTTTTTTAAATCAGGTTACTTATTTTTTGGTGTTAATTTTTGACTTCTTTATATATTATGAATACTAATCCTCTTTCAGGAGAGTAGCTGACAAGCCTGGCATGGTGGTCCACATCTGTTATCCTAGTACTTGGGAGGCTGAGACAAGAGGATCACAGATTTGAAGCCAGCCTCAACAACCCAGTGATGCTTGTGTCACCTTAGTGAGGCCCTGTTTCCAAATAAAAAATAAAATAGGGCTGAGGGTGTAGCTCAGAGGTAGAACACCTCAGGGTTCAATCCCCAGCACCACACACACACACACACACACACACACACACACACACACACACACACACAAAACACACCACATACCACACACCACACACAACACACACACACCCACAAAAGAAAAAAAAGAGTAGTTGGCAAAGACTTTTTCCCTTTCAGTAGGCTCTCACTTCACTCTCTTGTTTCCTTTGCTGTGCAGAAGCTTTTTAATTGGATGTCATCCCATTTATTAATTATTGCTAGTATTTTTTGAGGTTTAGGGATCCTATTAAGTCATTGCCTCTGCCTATATTATGTTGTAGTGTTGGCCCTATGTTGTTGTTCTTTTCTGGCATCCGCAAAGTTTCTGGTCTAATTTCTAAGTCTTTGATCTATTTTGAATTGACTTTTGAGCATGGTGAAAGATAGGGTTGTAATTTCATTCTTTACATATGAGTATCTAGTTTTCCAGCATCTTTTTTTTGGTACTGGAGGGTGAACCCAGAGGCATTTTAATGTCCTAGCCACACCCCTAGCCCATTTTATTTTTTATTTTGAAACAAGGTCTCCCTAAGTTGCTGAGGCTAGCCTTTAACCTGTAATCTTCCTGCCTTTGCCTTCTAGGTACTGGGATTACAGGCCTGCGCCACCACTTCTAGCTCCTAGCACCTTTGTGATCCCTGCACAACTATGTTTTTAGTAGCACAATTCAGAATAGCCAGGCTTTCTTTTCTCCAATATATGTTTTTTTTGCCTTTGTCAAGATCAGATGACTGAATATGTGTGGATTTGCCAGAGATTGCTTTTAAACATTTAAAAGATTTTCCCCCCTAAAATTTCTTTCAAGATTAAACTTTTTTTTTTTTTTTTTGTGGTACTGGGGATTGAACTCAGGGGAATTCTACCTTCGATCTATACCCCCAGCCCTATTTTTATTCTTTATTTTGAAACCAGGTCTCACTAAGTTGTGGAGTGCCTCACTAGGTAGCTGAGGCTGGCTACAAACCTGGATCCTCCACTTTCAGCCTCCCAAATGCTGAGATTACAAGTGTGTGCCACCAAACCCGGTTTAAGATTAAACTTTAAATATTAAATTTTGTTTTTTTTTGTGGTACTGGGGATTGAACCCAAGGGCATTTTGCATTTGAGCTATACCCCCAGTTTTATATTATTGTTTATTTATTTATTTATTTATTTATTTTTTTTTTTGCGGTACTGGGGATTGAACTCAGGGGCATTCTACCTCCGAGCTATACCCCCAGCCCTATTTTTTATTCTTTATTTTGAAACCGAGTCTCACTAAGTTGCGGAGTGCCTCACTAGGTAGCTGAGGCTGGCCGCGAACCCGGATCCTCCGGTCTCAGCCTTATATTATTGTTTATTTTGAAACAGGGTCTCACTAAATTGCAGAGGGCCTCACTAAGTAGATAAGGCTCAATGTGAACCAGATTCTCTGGTCTCTGCCTCCCAAGTACTGGGATTACAAGGGTATATCACCATGCCCGGCTTGAATGTGATTTCTTTTTCTTTTCTTTTTTTTTTTTTTTAAGGCCAGTCATTCGCAGTGTGGTCCCAGACCAGCAGCATTAGCATCATTTGGGAACATGTTAGAATTGTAGATTCTCCTGAATTAGAAGCTCAGGGGTAAGCCAGGTATGGTGGCACAGGCTTGTAATCCCGGTACTTGGGAGGCTGAGACAAGAGGATTGCAGGTTTGTGGCCAGCCTCAGCTACTTAGTGAGACCCTGTTTCAAAATAAAGAATAAAAAATAGGGCTGGGGGGTGTAGCTTGGAACTATAATGCCCCTGGATTCAATCCCCAATTACAAACACACACACATACACACACACCAAGCAACAACAAAAACCCCAAAAAACAAAAAAATGAAACTCAGTGACCTCCATTCCAAGTCAGCCTTTTTTTAGAGTTATTATTATTATAAACGCAAATTCATTAATTGTACAAATTGATGTGTTTCACAGTGACATTTCTATATATGTATATATTATGTTTTAATTATATTCACCCTCCCTAATGTCCTCTCTTGCCTCCCCTCTATCCCCCCTTCCCCTTAAGAGTTCCTTTTCTAGTTTCAGGTTATCTTTTTCTTTTTCTCCCCCTCCCCCACCCACATATGTGAGAAAACACAAGATCCTTTTCTTCTGTGCCTGGCTCTTTTTGCTTAACATGATGAAGAATGAAATCATGTCATTTTCAGGAAAATGAATGGAACCAGCCATCTGATTTAACAAATCCTCCAGGAGGTTCTGAAGCAGGACCCTGACTTGCTACTTTCAGAACCACTGCATTAGATGCTAATGGGTGCCCTTCTGTGTTTTTACTAAAATTGCCTTTGAAAAATTAGACCTGGCTTAATAATCCTAATATAAAGACGAAAATGAAAGTGTGTGTGTGTGTGTGTGTGTGTGTGTTTTATTTTAGTGGCACTAGGGATTGACTCCAGAGCTATTCTACCTCTAAGATACACCTCCAGTCTGATTTTATTTATTTTGAAACAGAGTCTCACTAAGTTGCTGAGGCCCTTGCTAAGTTGCTGAGTCTGGATTTGAACCTACAATCTACTGCCTCAACCTCCTAAGTACTGGGATTACAAGCATGAGCAAACATACTCAGCTTGATGTGTGTGTGTTTTTTTTTTTTTTTTTGCGGTACTGGGGATTGAACTCAGGGGCATTCTACCTCCGAGCTACACCCCCAGCCCTATTTTTTTATTCTTTATTTTGAAACCGAGTCTCACTAAGTTGCGGAGTGCCTCACTAGGTAGCTGAGGCTGGCCGCGAACCCGGATCCTCCGGTCTCAGCCTCCCGAATGCTGGGATTACAAGC
>PVLC010008130.1:0-33730 GCA_004027655.1 Graphiurus murinus | reverse complement strand
GTGTGTGTTTTAAAATGATCTTCCCTCAATATTTCTTTCTGGCCTCTTTTCTATGCATATGTTAACAAATTTTAGAAAAAGTAATCTATATAATTTTAAATTTTGGCCTTTTTTGGGGCTTAGCATTATAGAATAAGCATAGTCCATGTTATAAAAGATAAATTATAAACATAATATTTGATGACTGCAAATAGTTCATAGTTTAATTCTCTGAATTTTCCATATTTTATACTGGTAATAGTTATCCTAAAGTAGGCAGGATTAGGGAGAAATTCCTCATCTATTATGTTATCATTGTGCACTTGCTAATATCTTCTTACATTGTCAAAGAGTCATAGACAAATTCAGTAACTGTAAAGCAGGCAATAGTGGGTACTTTAAAATTTTAATTTATTAAAATTTTTAATTTATTAAAAAGTTATTTTTAATATATTAAAAAGTTAATTTATATAATATAAATATAGTCATCTGAATATGTATATATAATAATATAAATATTTTTAATTAAATAACATAAATAGAATAGATGTAATTTATTTGTGTTTGTCATTTCATGTCCCTTTTTCTGACAGTTCTTTTTTGTACTTCTTATCTCCTCAGTTTTTTTACTGCTCAGTGTTTCATTCTCTGGTCTAGTCCTTTTTTATACACCTCTTCCCATTAAATATTTTCACATTCCTTCTCAGGTCTTATTTCAAAGCCTGTAAAGAAGGAATTTGTAGACTACAATAAGCAATTGAAGAAGATATTTTGGGAATGATTAGTTTGTCTTTAATCTCAGTGCAGAGGCACTTGTATACTTGAGCTTTGTAATTAAGTGAGGACCTTTGGAGTAGTCAGATAAACCACCTTTCCACTTATTAGCTGTGTTGTTCTTTGGCAAATAAAAATTTGACCTTAGGTTTTCTTCTCTATAAAACATAGGGGGAGGGAATAGGATCTAATTTAGAGAGGTGAACATTTCACTATTTCTAAATTATGATTTGTAGATGTGAGGATTACATTAAATCTAAAGTGCTAACATAGTGTCTGACACATAATAAATCCACAATAACTATTAGCTAATATAATAGGGAGAATAAATATCATCAAAATGCCCATCCTCCCAAAAGTGATCTATAGATTCAATGCAATACCCATGAAATTACCAAGGTCACTCCTCACAGACATAGAAAAATCAGTCCTTAAATTCATTTGGAACAACAAAAGCCCAGAATAGCCAAAGTAGTTCTTAGCAACAAGAACCATGCAGGAGGCATTACAAGACCTGACTTCAAACTATACTACAAAGCCACAGTAATAAAAACAGACACATAGACCAATGGAGCAGAATAGAGGACTCAGAAACAAACCCACACACTTACAGTCAATTAATTTTTGACAAAGGAGCCAAAAACATACACTGGAAAGAAGATAGCCTCTTTAACAAATGGTGTTGGCAAAACTGGTTAACCATGTGCAGGAAAATGGAAATAAACCCCACTTTCTCACCCTGCACAACAGGCAACTCAAGATGGATCAAAGACCTGGAAGTCAGGCCAGAGACCTTGCAGCTACTTGAAGAAGGCATAGATCCAACACTTCAATACATAGGCACAGGCAAAAACTTTCTCAACAAGACCCCAAAGGCACAAACAACTCAAAGCTAGATCAATACATGGGATTGCATTAAACTGAAGAGCTTCTGTGCAGCAAAGGAAACTATTAAGAACCTCAACAGACAACCCATAGAGTGGGAGAAAATTTTAGCTAGCTACTCTTCTGATAGAGGTCTAATATCTAGGATATACAGAGAACTCAAGAAAATCACAGCTAAGAAAACAAATAACCCAATCACAAAATGGGCAAAGGATCTAAATAGACACTTCACAAAAGAAGAAATACAAATGGCCAATAAGTGTATGAGGAAATGTTCCACATCATTAGCAATCAGAGAGATGCAAATCAAAACTACCTTGAGATTTCACCTTAACTCCCATCAGAATGGCAATCATAAAGACTACAAACAACAACAAATGCTGGAGAGGGTGTGGGGAAGTGGGAATCCTAATACATTGTTGGTGGGATTGCAGAGTAGTGCAACCACTTTGGAAAATGATATGGAGGATTCTCAGACGAATGGGAATGAATCTATCATATGATCCAATGCATGTGTATCTATGTTTATAGCCACACAATTCACATTGCCAAACTATAGAACCAGCCAAGATGTCAATCAACAGATGAATGGATTATAAAACTATGGGATATGCACACAATGGAATTTTACACAGCCATAAAGAAGAATAAAATCATGTCATTTGCAGGGAAATGGACGGAACTGGAAAATATTATGTTAAGTGAGCTTAGTCAAGTCACAAAAAGTAAAAACTTGTATGCTATCCCTAATATGTGGAAGCTAGGGAGAAAGTAGGACATAAGAGGGACTCTAGACAAAGAAGGAGAAACCTTAGATGAGCAAAAAAGGTGACTTAACTGAAGGTGAGGAGGGGGGAACACCCTAATGCACATGATGTACTTTCACAAACATATCAAAGTCAATCACTAAACTGAACTTGAGAAGGAGGGAGAAGGGGGAAGTGGGGCGGGAATTGGAGAAGGGTTAAATGAGAAATGTGTGCATGTATGCCCTTACCAGTTGTACCTAACAAAAAAAAAAAGAAAGTAGCATTAGTGTTATGTTTAACTCCAAAGTCAACTTTGCACAATTGCTGAGATTCTGGTTTTTGGCCCTTCATTTTCAATAATGTTTAAATGGTTTATATTTCATATTAATGGGAAACTGGCTATACTTTCTTCTACAGTTATATTTAAACTTTAAAATTAAATTTTTAATTTTTATAGACATTATATTCTAAGAAGGATTATCTCAGATACTTATTTTTCTTCTTAAACTCAAATTCTAGCCAGGTGTATGCCTATTCTCCTAGCTACTTATGAGGCCGAGGCAGGAGGATCACAAGTTTGAGGCCAGTTTGGGCAACTTAGTGAGACCTTGTCTCAAAATAAAATTTAAAAAAGAGCTGGGAGCCAGGCATGGTGGTGCATGCTTGTAATCCCAGCATTTGGGAGGCTGAGACCAGAGGATCCGGGTTCGCGGCCAGCCTCAGCTACCTAGTGAGGCACTCCACAACTTAGTGAGACCTGGTTTCAAAATAAAGAATAAAAAATAGAGCTGGGGGTATAGCTCGAAGGTAGAATGCCTCTGAGTTCAATCCCCAGTACCGTAAAAAAAAAAAAAAAAAAAAAAAAAGCAAGTACTGCAAAAAGAAAAAGAAAAAAAAAACCAAAAACGAACAAATTCTTTCAGCGGAAGTTATCTTTGGTAGAGTGCTTTTCACTTTCTTTATGGTAAATATAGATTTTCTAAAAATTTGTGGAGGAAGGCATGCATCAGTGTACTATTATAATTATAAACTCAATTCATGTTTTTCTTGGAATTTGTGACCTTGCTTAATTTCAGGCCATCATAACTTAAACTACTAATTGGAAAAAAAAAAGGAAGGAAGCATGTCTGGGCTTTATTTTATGTACATTTTGGCAGATTTTGTGCATATATTTATTGAATTTAAGACATCTATTTAACATTAGTTACTTACATATGTGATTATATTAATACTAATTTGTTCTATTTGCTGAAGTTTGTCACATTTTCACCAACTTAATTTATTCATTTACTTAATAACTATGTATTGTGTATTATGTATTAGGTACCATGATTGGTACTAGGAGCATAAAAATGAGTAAGATATGGTAGAGTTCTTTTTTTTGTGTGTGGAGAAATATGTAAACAAGTAATTTTGACATAGTGTAATAGAGGATGTTGAAAGTGCTTCAGAAACACGTGGTGGCACATTTAACTTGGCATTTAACTTAGTTGGAGAGCAATGAAGAGTGGTGGATGTTTATGAGGCCAGGTAGGACTTGTCAGGTAAGGTAAAGTTTGAGCTGGACCTTGAAGAAAGAAAACAAGTTCAGCAAGGTGGTCCAGGCTGGTGACCAGGTAGTTTATGTGGTTAACACCAAATGAGCATCAGTGAGAGACTTGGGCAGAGTAAGGAAAAGGGGAAAGGTTTGGGTAGACTAAGCTTATATTATAAAGGTCACTGCTGAGCCCAGCTGGGACTTGATGCCACCCAGAACCTTCTGAAGATGGTGTAGAATGTCTTTTAGAATTCTCTACTGTAGAGTTAACTGACATTGAAAGTATTTACTAGCTCCTTGTCCCCACTGGTTGGAGGTAAATCCTAGGCATTAGTTTCCCCCAAACTTCTATGAGTATGCATGTATGGGGTGGGCTCCTTGTGTCATCTGTGGCATTGAAGCATGCCCGTGGCAGACAGTGATGATGTGAGGTGTAATGGTAAGTGCATGAGAGAGTTGCAGCCTGCCAGGAATTGCCCTTCACAATTGTGTGTGGAATCAGGCGAGGCTAAGCAGGTGTGGACAGCGTCCCAGAAGCATCTGATAGGGATGATTCATGGTTTATTATGTTTTAAAGGGTGAATTAAAAGACATTTATTCACAATGAAGCTACTACTTAATATCATGGGCCTTGTGGGATTAAGTTGCTTATCAGAGAATTGGAAGTTTGGAGACAAATGTAGTTGTTATTCTCCCTTCTTATTATTTCCAAAAAACTCTGGGTTATGCACTTTGCCTCAAGAAACTTAGTGAAGGGTCATTAATAGAGTTCATCAACATTTAAAATTGTGAGCAAATATGTTCATTCATTTAGTGACTATTTAATATTGGAAATGAAAAGAATTTTATGAAGTCATTTAAAATATCTTTTATAGGTGTTTTATAAGGGATAAGAGATTGTATAAAATACTTTTGAATAGATTTAGGCATTAATTATTGCTTTTTTGTATCTCTTAGATAGTATTTCTAGAGGTATTAGTGCTTCTACTATTTAATTGTATCTGTGCTGTGATTTCTTTCCACTTAGTAAAGGAATAAAAAGAGAAATTATCCATATAGTCTCAAGCTACAACTCTAATTAAAACTCTTCAGCATTGACAGTCTCTTTTGAGGTATCATCTTCATGTTATTTCCCCCTTTGGAGTGTGCTAGCTGTGAAATTTTTATGTGTTTAATTTCTAGGTATCTGTAAAGATTCAAGGAGAGTAAGGAAGACAGCAAAAACTACATGATATATGAGTCATGTTTTGCCTCACCTTTAGAAAAAGGCAAACAAAAACTAGAGCTTTCCTACTCTTACTAGATCAGAATCCTGTCATAACCCCTTTAATCTACCATTCATCTTCCTGATCAGTCTTTTTTTTCTGAGCAATTCTCAAACTAGTGAATAGTCTGAGATCCTGTACAATTCTGATAAATGTAAACCCTAATATTGAATTTAAAAAACTATTCTTAGTGCTTGCATTAGTTTCTAAGGTAAAATACCGATTCTATGTATGAGTAAGAGGAAACTGGCCAGGCATGGTGGCGCATACCTGTAATCCAGTACTTGGGAGGCTGAGAGAGGAGGATCGCAGGTCACAGCCAGCCTCAATTACTTAGTGAGGCCCTCTGCAACTTAGTGAGACCCTGTTTCAAAATAAAGAATAAAAAATAGGGCTGTGGGATATAGCTAGGAGGTAGAATGCCCCTGAGTTCAATCCCCAGTAACACACACACACACACACACAATAAAAAATAGGTCTGGGGGGTGTCGCTGGAAGGTAGAATGCCCCTGGGTTCAATCCTCAGTACCACAAGAAGAAGAAGAAGAAGAAAAAAAGGAAACTATTGTAATAGAAGTTTTAACATATTTAAATTCACAATTAGTGATCATAATTTGAAAGGGTCTTAACATGGTCTTGTCTTCAAGTTATTGAGAGTTTTCCTTATTTTTGAACCAGCAATATTAATTAGGTACTTTTTGGAGGTATCTTTTTTTTTTTTTTTTTTTTTTTTTTTTTTGCGGTACTGGGGATTGAACTCAGAGGCATTCTACCTCCGAGCTATACCCCCAGCCCTATTTTTTATTCTTTATTTTGAAACTGAGTCTCACTAAGTTGTGGAGTGCCACACTAGGTAGCTGAGGCTGGCGGCGAACCCGGATCCTCTGGTCTCAGCCTCCCGAATGCTGGGATTACAAGCGTGCGCCACCATGCCTGGCTATCTTTTTGGAGATATCTTAAAAATCTCTGATACCTAGTTGCTGTTGCATAATTTCTGAAACATATATTCCTGGTCTGCACATGGTAAGTATTAACATTCTTATTTCTGACAATATGAGTTAATTTTAATAATAAAACATTAAACTTTTATGTAAAAAGATTAGCACATCCAAAAGAGGATCATTCATATCCAGGCACTTTGTAGTATAGGTTCTGCTTTTCTAGCTGGTTAGCTATAATTAGTTATTTGTTCTTAAGAATATATGAAAAGGGATCTTACAACTCTGGATATTGTTGGAAGCCTTCTTAGTTATCAGCTCTGAGGTCACCTTGGTCTGGCTTGGGAGGGGCACAACCTGCCCACCCAAGTGGAGATTTGCTTGCATGCAAGCAAGGTTCCAAGGATCAAATGGGACTGATGAACAAGGACCCTGACACCTTCCTTTTACCCAGAACTATTTACCATTTCGTTCCCTGACTCAGCTGTGATTGCCTTACTTTCCTTCTCTGGTTCATCTGTGAATACCTTGTTGTTTTTCCCTGACTCATCCCATGACTGCTTTGTTGTCTCCTGTGTTTAATAATTTTTACAGTGTTTTGGTCAAAACCCTCAATAAAGAAAGTCTTGGGGGGAAAGAGAGCAGGAGAGGACATTGTAAGTATTTGAGAAGAACTAAACCTCTATTATATGAAGAATTCCCACCCCAAACTTTTCTTTTGTGTAGATATTAATGTTTGCAACATACAGACGATTTCCCAAGCAAATCTACCATTTAGATGGGGGTGTGGAATTTTAGTGCCCAGGTGAAGATTGTGCACTCTTGTCTTTTGTTTTTTATTTATTTTTATTTTTCGGTACTGGGGATTAAACTCAGGGGCATTCTACCTCCGAGCTATACCCCCGGCCCTATTTTTTATTCTTTATTTTGAAACTGAGTCTCACTAAGTTGCAGAGTGCCTCACTAGGTAGCTGAGGCTGGCCGCGAACCCGGATCCTCTGGTCTCAGCCTCCCGAATGCTGGGATTACAAGCGTGCACCACCACGCCCGGCTCACTCTTGTCTTTTGAATCAAGGCCACCCATCCGACTCTCTACCATTGTTCAATTTAGGTGACTGTGCTTCTGCCTAATGCACTTGGGACTCTAATTCCCTGCCCAGTTCTTGCCAGTTTTCAGATGAAATATGGCACCACCACAACCTAACATATGGTAACATTGCTGGGAGGACACTCCTGCTGCAGTGCCCCACTCACCAGGTCATTGATTCTTGAACATTGTAACTGGTCCTAATTAAATACAAGAACCCCAAGCCACTTTGATTGGGATGCTATCCAGGTCTCTTGGGAGTTCAGCCCAATCATTTGTTGAGTTCTCCTACCCTTATTCTTGCTTGGCTCCTTATTGTTGCTTGGTCCTTTCTCTTTCTTGCACCTTCTTGCTGTTAAAATTGATGTGTAGCCTGCCCAAGATACAATATGAACAATATGCTGTTTACTAAGTATTTAACATGATTTAAAATAGCTACTATTTTTGAAGACTTAACTATGCATAATTCAAATGCCTGACAGTCAACGTCTGGTTTATAAAATAAGGTCATATATCCTTTTAAATATATGGATTCACTGGGCATGGTGGTGCATGCTTATAATCCCAGTACTTGAAAGACTGGGACAGGAAGATCTTGGGTTTCCGGCCAGCCTCAGCAATTTAATGAGGCCCTCAGCAACTTCCTGAGACCCTGTTTAAAAAAAAAAAAAAAGAAATAGGATCAGATGTAGCTCAGAGGTAGAATGCCTCTGGGTTCAATCCCCAGTACCACACACACACACACACACACACACACACACACACACACACACACACACATATATGGATTCCAATGCTTAAGTTTCAGTTAAATGCCAGAAACTAGCTCCTTAGGATGTTTCCTGGCTATTTCTTAGTCTTTCCAGAGCTCTCTCAACTAGTTCAGGAAGAAATCCATCACGCTTTTCTGTTGTGGAAGCCTTGTCCTACTGCCACACTGCTTGCTTTTGCTCTTGGGCTCCAGGCCACTATTCTCTTCCAGCCAGGATATGGGCCTTTCCCTTAATTTCCCACAGCATAGCATTTTAACTACAGTTTACAAGAAAAGTCAGGCCAAAGAAAAGAAAACACAGGTAAAAGTTTATAGGAGTACTGTGGCTTTGCTCAGTACTCACTGGTCCAAGTTCTGGCCGTTTTCCAGGCATCCTTGAGAAATGTTCCTCTTACTTATTGCCATCTCCCACTGTTATAGACATGCCATCTTGTCTCTCCACTGTGGGATACTCTCTAGCTTATCTCTATTATATGGAGTCTAGGCTCTCAAAGCACAAGACTTCAGAGAGAAAGGGGATTTTCTCCTCACTTTGGCTTAAAGCCTGGATTTGCAGTTCTCATTCTTTTCCCAGAATCAAGTCTTCACAATAAATAACAATGGGGATATCCATTCTCTTTAGGAGAAGCCTCACTCCATAACTCATAGTACATGATCTGGTCCTGTGGGTGCCACCCACTACCTCCTCTTCATCAGGCAATCACATAGCTGTTTCCAATGCGCTTCCTAGTTATTCTCCTAACACCATGTTTGGGACTTCAGTAGTTCACTCCAGGTTGTGATATGCCAGTTCAGTCAGGTCTTTTAATAGAATTGTGTGTGTGTGTGTGTGTGTGTGTGTGTGTGTGTGTGTGTTACTGAGAATTGACTCCAGAGGCATTCTACCTCTGAGCTACACCCCCAGACTGATTTTATTTCTTATTTGGAAACAAGGTCTTGCTGGGTTGATGAGAGTCTCATTACTTGCTGAGATTGTCCTCGAACCTGCGATCCTCCTGTCTTAGCCTGCCAAGTACTAGGATTACAAGCGTGTGCCACTATGCCCAGCTTTTTAATAGAATTTATTCCTCTTGCTTTCTCTTCTGTCTTCTTTTCTTCTCTTCCTTATCATCCCCTTCTTCTCATCCTTCCCAGGTTTCCCTCTCTCCTCCTCTGTGTCAGTCAGCTTTTCATAACTGTGACCCGAACACTTGACATGAACAACTCAAAGGAAGATTTATTTTGGCTCACAGTTTCAGAGATTTCAGTCCATGGTTGGCTGGCTCCATGACTTTGGGCCTGAGGTGAGGCAGGACATCATGGTGGAAGGGCATGGCATAGGAAAGTTCATGGGAACAGGGAAGGAGGGGTGTGTGTGTGTGTGTGTGTGTGTGTGTGTGTGTGTGTGTGTGTGTGTATGTGTGAAGGACAAGATATAGTCCCCAAGGGCATGTCTCTAGGGACCTACTTGCTCTTACGTGCTCCACCTGCCTATAGTTGTCATCTCCTCCCAGTAGTTATTGCAATTATTAATTCATCAAATGGATTAATACACCAATGAGGTTACAGACCTTATGATCCAGTTACTTGCCAAGACTCTACCCCTGGATATTGCTGCATTGGGACCAAGTCTTCAACACTGGAGCTTTTCAGGGTCATTGAAGATCCAGCCATAATGTTCTCCTTCTTCACTTTAGCCTTGGGGTTCTTGTAAACATGCAATATTCTGTGACAGTAATTGTCTAGTCTTCTTTTTCCCTTTTCCTCTTGGGACAGTTTTGGTTGTTATAGTAATTGTAGGATTCTACCTGGCATTTAATTGGCTAGGGATTCTTAAACAAAAGAAATCATTCAATGAGACTTGTTAAGGCATACTAAAGAATAATTTTCTTCTTCTTCTTCTTCTTCTTCTTCTTCTTCTTCTTCTTCTTCTTCTTCTTCTTCTTCTTCTTTCTACTGGAGATTGAACCCAGGGGAATTCTTCTGAGCTACAGCCCTAGCCCTATTTTATTTTGAAATGGAGTCTCACTAAGTTTCAAAGGGCCTTGCTAAGTTGCTGAGGCTGGCCGTGAACCTGTAATCCTCCTGTCTTAATCTCCCAAGTCCTGGGATATAGGCATGCGCCACCATGCCTAGTACTAGTGAATAATTTATTTTGGACTATTGTGATAGGTATAGGGACCACTACCCCACTGGAGTCTTGTAGTGGGGGAGAAAGAGTGGGTTCATCTCCTAATGTAGCATGGCCAAGTGGGAATTTATAGCCAAGGAGTAGGGTAGAAGTCAGCAGATGGAAAATTTGATAATTTTCCAGAAGGGGATAAGGGGGACTCTGGCATAAGGGGGTAAGGGAAACTCTGGCTAAACCAATTTAATAGGATTCTTCTGAAGACAGGTGTAGGTGATCAGATGCAGTATGGTGGAGGATGAGGAACCCAAACAGATATTAAGAATGATGAGATATTTTAAAAATTTATTTTATATGCTTTTATTGGTGCATTATAGTTTCACATCATAATGAAAATCATAGTGATAGTGACATACATGCACATAGCACTTGGTGGGAGAATGATGAGACATTGAGAGTGTGTGTCAGGGTTCTTGCTAGGTTGATTTTAGCAGGGCTCTTTGCTAAAACTGGATTTTACAGGAATGTGTACAGATGGGCCTAGTGGAAGTTTCAGAAACCTGAATATGGTTTGGTTAAAGAATCTTCATCAGGTCAAAGAAACTTAGAGCATTCGGCAGGTGTAGAATTCTTCTCTAAAATGAAGAATTGTCTCATATCTTACATACCTTTGAAATATCTTGGTAGACATTAATGTATTTCTCGTTTATAATTTTCTAAGTCTAAGATCTAACTCTTGTTTTACATATAAACACAAGTATCTTCTTGCTCAATTTTAATATACCGTGATTTTTTTTTTTCTTGTAGCTTTAAGGACTAAACCTGGGGCCTCATGTATGCTAGGCAAGTGTTCTACTACTGAGCTATACCCTCCAGCCCTGCTGTGGTATATGAATTGACAATACAACACAACACATCCTTATCAATCAGTCTACTTTTGTAGCTATCATATTCACAGTGATTCTATGCTTAAGGGGAAAAGTGACTATTTTATTGCCTTCCAGTGTAAGTGTGTCAGAGAATTTGCATAATGAAATGCAAACATATAATTTATGTTCATACATATGGTTATATATAAAATACATTTCTATATAAGATGTAGTTTAATGACTCAATATAGATATTCAGCATATGGTTATTACTGGAATCCTTGGGTGAAGGCCCTGGTGCTGGTGGTCCCAAGAGAACAAACTGCTACCCATCCCAATATGCCAGTCTAAGAGAGGAGTGGTGAAGAGGAGAAGAGCTTTTTATCAGCACGGCTATGTGGGGAAAACAGACATAGGGGGCCAGTGATCAAAAATCTGTCTTAAAGGGACTAACAGAAACTTAGTTGGAGGAGTGTATGGTTGGTAGTTGGGAGGTTTGCACAGCTGGTGGCATAAGTTATCCTGGTCTGAACATGGTCTGGTTGACAATGATCTCAGGACTGGTTCTCTGAAGCCCTGGGAAGGTCATCACCACTTGAAGGGACAATTTGTTTCCTCTTATGAGATAATTTCTTCTTAGGGAGGGAAGCCTTAGTTTTTATGTGCTCTTGCTTAGGGGAGAATCTCATCATGGGATGATCTATTCTTCAAGGTTTGCTTTGCTTGGAGGTACTTTAGTTTTAGTACTTTGTCACAAAGAGGCTTATCAATTGGGCTGGATGTTCCTGGAGTCTAAGGTAACTGCAGAAGGAAGTGGCTCAGAAAAGAAAGTTAAAAGAGGCAAATAGAATTAGAAAGTGACAAAATGGAGTTGTTTAGATCATTGACTGGGCCATTTTTCAAATTCCCATTGGTTATTTTCTTTATTCCCACAGGTTATTTTCTTTAGTAAATACTTCCTGCTGATGGAGGAGGGGGGATAGGGGGGATGTAGGAGTCTTGAATGGAAGACCTTAACAGGGTAAGAATATTTTGTTTCTTATCCCTTTCCAGGGAATATAACAGAACCATTTCCATGCTGGTACAAATAGTGTGAGCACCAGTCTTACAAATGCAGTAAGCTGGATAGCACCAAAAGAGGAGAAAAGAAAGGAAAATAATCATGTTGAATGTTATTGAGGAGGGCTCAAGTTCCTGAGGCTGGCTTGGAACCTGTGATTTTCTTGTATCAGCCTCCCAAGTACTGGGATTATAGGCATGTACCACCATGCCTGGCAGTATCTCTATTTAGAAAGAACTGACTGCAGCCAATTACTGAAAGGCTCTATTGCTAAGACAGCAACAGTGGCAATATGTTTGTCTAGATCTTTCATTATTTCTGTTACATTTTTTTTTTTTTTTTTTTTGCAGTACTGGGGATTGAACTCAGGGGCATTCTACCTCCGAGATATATCCTCAGCCCAATTTTTTATTCTTTATTTTGAAACCGAGTCTCACTAAGTTGTGGAGGGCCTCACTAGGTAGCTGAGGCTGGCCGCGAACCCGGATCCTCTGGTCTCAGCCTCCTGAATGCTGGGATTACAAGTGTGTGCCACCACGCCTGGCTTCTGTTACATTTTTTGAATAATTGAGGATATAGACACAACATTCCATCTCAATGAGAGCACAAATACTCCCTTGGGCAGCAGTCAAAATATCTAAAGCCATCTGATCTTGGAGGAACACTTTGTGGGTTTGTGTGGTCTTGTCATTTAATAGGGTGATAGCTTTTTGGGTTGATTTAAAGCTGCTGCTGTTGTCTGGCCAGGGCTTCTATTTATAATTCCACATCTATGGAGGCAGCTTCTGGGGAAAACATACCCAGGGGTTAGAACCATTAAGAGGTTTTCTTTACATAGTGTTTGGCTTTTACAGTTGTATAGATTGTTGGCAAATGAGAGACATTTCATCCTGGAAGTTATGGGTAACCATAACTACATCAACCCATCCAGTTATAGGGTAAATACGGCCATCTATGACTTCTGCAAGTCTATTGTCATACCTATGGCACAGAATTTGCTCCCATCTTTATGGAATAATGTTTTTGGCCATGATACCTGGATTCAGTTAGAAGTGATAGTCACAGAACACACTTCTTGAGGTTTCTGACTCATTACCTGGGGAGTTCCACAATAATCACTTAGTTTTTCACTGCATAGGGCTGCTATTTAACTTAATGGCATTCATACTGCAGTTAGCATC
The DNA here is from genome assembly GCA_004027655.1 of Graphiurus murinus. NCBI lineage: Eukaryota > Metazoa > Chordata > Mammalia > Rodentia > Gliridae > Graphiurus > Graphiurus murinus. The sequence continues at coordinate 20,527 of PVLC010008130.1, read as the reverse complement.
CAACTCCATCATGTACCCATAGCCCACAACAGGACGGGCATTAACTTGTTCTCAAACACACATTTTCTATTTTAGCTGCAATTAGAAATATCTCAGGGTCCTCTTGCTTAGAGGAAGGGAAGAGACATTCTCAACAGGGGAATGAGAAATGCACTCTCCTGAATTCCCAGACTGGAGAATCTCTGCCATATAGACAGATGGGCTTCTAGAATTTTCCAAGACAGTCCATTGGCAGCAGAGAGAGGGAGTTCTCCACACACCCAGCAGTTAGTCGAATGATGGACCTCAGAAACAGTGAGGGCCCACTCTGCAAACAGGTTTGACCAGATCTGATGTTTAGTGAGGAAAAGGCAAAGGAAGCTAAGAGTAACAGTAATATAACTCATGATTATCTAAGGTCTCTCACCTGAAATTTTTTTTTTTTTTTTTTTTTTTTTGCAGTACTGGGGATTGAACTCAGGGGCATTCTACCTCTGAGCTATACCCCCAGCCCTATTTTTTATTCTTTATTTTGAAACTGAGTCTCACTAAGTTGCGGAGTGCCTCACTAGGTAGCTGAGGCTGGCCGCGAACCCGGATCCTCTGGTCTCAGCCTCCCGAATGCTGGGATTACAAGCGTGCGCCACCACGCCTGGCTCACCTGAAATTTTTTTTAAGAGATATTTTTGAGCCTTCTGAGGTACAGGGGCATAGTATAGTGGGATAACTGTTGGTCCTAATGAGGGTCAAGAATGTTGTTTTCCGGTGGTGCTCTTTTTACCTGGGTACAGTTGATCCATGAAGTGACATATTGAAGTTGTGTGTATGTGTATGTGTGTGTGTGTGTGTGTGTGTGTGTGTGTGTGTGTGTGTGTTACTGGGGACTGAACCCAGGGGAACTCTGAGCTATTCCCCAGTCCTTTTTATTTTATTTTTTTAAAATTTTGAAACAGAGTCTCACTGCATTGCTAAGGCTGTCCTCAAACCTGTGATCTCCTCGTCTCAGCCTCCCAATACCGGGATTACAGGTGTGCACCATCACGCCCAGCTCTGTTTTATTTTTATTATTTATTTGTTTATTTATTTTTTGCGGTACTGGGAATTGAGCCCAGGGGCGTTCTACCTCCGAGTTACACCCCCAGTCCTATTTTTTATTCTTTATTTTGAAACAGGATCTCACTAAATTGAGGAGGGTCTCACTAATTATCTGAGGCTGGCCACAAACCTGCTAGCCTCCGGTCTCAGTCTCCCAACTATTGGGATTACAAGTGTACACCACCATGCCTGGTTCACCCAGCTCCATTTTAAAGAAGTGTGAGTGGTTAAGAGTATATCATGAGAGCCTGTCCACCTTTCTGTCAGCTAGTCTTCCATACTCTGACTGCTCCATATCTTTAATAGGACTTAATGTTCCAGTTGAAAAGGGTGTAGGGGGTTCTCAGGGTAGGATCATACCCTAGAAGGAGCAAACTCATTCATAGAAGTTAGAACTTCATTAAGGTGTTGCACTGCACGTAATATTTAGCTGTATTTTGGCAATCTTCTATGTGTGGGGAGAGTATTCCCGTTATGGAAGTGTGAAAGGGTCTTCCACATATAATTTTATAAGGACTTAATTACAGCCTACTTCTAGAACCCACCCTAATGCAGAGAGGGGTAGTGGGCAGAACCTTATCTCATGTTAGATGTTAGAATAATTTCTTGATGTATTTTGGCTAAAATCTTTATTGATTGATTGATTGATTGCGATACTGGGGATTGAACCCAGGGACATTCTACCTCCGAGCTATACCTCTAGTCTTACTTTTTATTCCTTTAAAAAAATTTTTTTTATGTATTTATTTTTTTTGCGGTACTGGGGATTGAACCCAGGGACATTCTACCTCCGAGCTACACCCCTATCCCTATTTTTAATTCTTTATTTTGAAAAGGGGTTTCACTAAGTTAGGGAGGGCATCAATAAGTAGCTAAGGCTGACCATGAACATGAATCCTCTGATTTCAGCCTCCCAAGTACTGGGATTATAAGCGTGCATCACCACACCTGGCAGTTATTTATTTATTTATTTATTTATTTATTTATTTATTTATTTATTTATTTATTTATGCAGAACTGGGGATTGAACCCAGGGGCATTCTACCTCTGAGCTACACCTCCAGCCCTATTTTTTATTCTTTATTATTTTGAAACAGGGTCTCACTAAGTTGTGGAGAGTTTCACTAAGTAGCTGAGGCTGGTTGGGAACCTGCGATCCTCCTGTCTCAGTCTCCCAAGTACTGGGATTACAATCATGCGTCACCATGCTTGGCTAACGTGTCTTTTAAAGTGTGGTTAATTTCACCATCTTACCTGTCTGCAGAGGTCTCCAAGCAGCATGAAATATCCAGTGGATTCCAAGGGCTTTACTTACCTGCTGTGTTACCTTGGAGAAAAAGGCAGGGCCACTGTTATTCTTTATGGAGTCAGGTAGGCCATACCTGGGAATGGTGGCCCTATATATAGCCACATGGTACAGACAATCAAAAAGGCATATTTTGAGTCAGTATAATGTTAGCCTTTTCCTCTTTTGAAACCTTGAGGGCATGGGTGAGAGCTATTAATTCAGCCTTTGGGGCAGATGTACCTGCCAGGAGGGGATTTGACTTAACGACCTCTTGTAAAGTCACTATTACATACCCAGTGTGGCATTTTTCATGATCCATGAAGCTGCTTCCATCTGTGAAGAGTTCTCAATCTGCATGGTTGAATGGTTGATCAGATCTGGTTGGCTAGAAATGATAGTATCAAGAACTTCCACACATTTAAGGTGCAGGGTTGGAGGCTCAGGATCTAGGGGCAGCAGGGTGGCTGGATTTAAAGTTGAGATTGTCTGACTAGTTACATTAGGGTCATCTAACAAGATAGCTTGATATTTACCCAATCTCCTGGCAGTTGTCAGGTATCTGCCCTTTTGTTATAGTACAGTATATGTGCTGTATACTGTATATGGCACCATATATAGTAATAGATTGAGTATAAATTTGTTGGCTTCCTTTAGTATATCACAAGTGGCTACTACTGCCCAGAGACAAGGAGACCTTCCTTTGGCTGTGGGATCTAGTTGCTTTGAGAAGTAAGCAACAGGTTGGGAAAGTTCACTCAGCTACTCAGTGAGAACTCCTAGTCCAGTTTCTTGTCATTCATGTACATACAGCTTACATGGCTTTTAAAGTTAATTGCTCCCAAAGTGAGCAGATATCAATTAGTCCTTGAGAATTTAAAATGCAGTCTGAAATTCTGTTGTACAAATTAATAGCTCAAAATCTGTTCCAACTAGAGCCTCATATAGAAGCTTTGCTACAGGTCCCAAATTTGGTATCCATATCCTCCCATCCCAAGGAATTCTCACTTTTTTTTTTTTTCGGTACTGGGGATTGAACTCAGGGGCTTTCTGCCTCTGAGTTATACCCCCAGTCCTATTTTTTTTATTCTTTATTTTGAAAAAGGGTCTCACTAAGTTGCAGAGTGCCTCACTAGGTAGCTGAGGCTGGCCACGAATCCGGATCCTCTAGTCTCAGCCTCCCGAAAGCTGAGATTACAAGCGTGCGCCACCACACCCGGCTGAATCCTCAATATTGTTTGTGGGTCCTGGGTCCTGAATGTTGGCAATGGCCTTTCAATGGTCAGCCACTAGGCTTTGTGGACCTTGCTGTAATTGGAATTCTAGGTAAACAACTTGTTTCTGTGCAGATCTATGTCTAGTGAAAGATACTTTATAATCACATCTGGCCAGGTGATTAAGAGTCTGAATGGTGTTTTCTAGGCAAAGGTCATAAATTGGACTGGCAATCAACAAGTCATCTACATATTGTAGCAGTGTTGACTGGTTTAATTGCAACACTATCAAATCTTTAGTCAATATCTCTGCAAAGATTGTGGGTGGGTTTCTGGGGGGAACACTGCCAAACTGTATTTTTTTTTGTGTGTGGTTCTGGGTATTGAACCCAGGGGTATTCTACCTCTGAGCTACACCCCTAGCACTATTTTTATTCTTTATTTTGAAACAGGGTCTCAATAAGTTGTAGAGGGCCTCACTAAGTAGTTGAGGCTGGCCTCAAACCTGTGAACCTCCTGTCTCAGCCTCCCAAGTACTGGGATTACAAGTGTATGCCACCATGCCATGCCTGACTGTGCCCAACTATATTTTGCGGTACTGGGGATTTAACCCAGGGGCATTTTACCTCCGAGCTACAACCCCGGTCTTATTTTTTATTCTTTATTTTGAAACAGAGTCTCACTAAATTTCAGAGAGCCTCATTAAGTAGCTCAGGCTGGTCGTGAACCTGGGTCCTCCTGACTCAGCCTCCCAAGAACTGGGATTACAAGCGTGTGCCACCATACTCGGCTGAAGAGTGGTTTTTGAATGAGAGTCTGTCCATTCAGAGGTAAAAAGTATTTGGAATTCACTTTTAAGACGAATGCAAAAGAGTAAATCTTTTAGACCAAGGACAGTGAACCATTTACATTGCTGGTCAAACAATAGAAGAATATAAGGATTAGGCACTATAGGGTGAATGTCCTGGATGATTTCAGTAATAGTTTGTAGATCTTGAGCAAAATGATACACCACAGATTGAGGCTTTTTTTTTTTTTTTTCTCACAGAATAGGTGTATTGTAAGGTTACTGGCACAGCTGGATTAAATCATACTTTAAACATTTTTGAAGTGTGGGTTGGATTCCCTCAAGGGTTTCTTGTTGTAGAGTATTGCTTAAGTGGGAAATTGGTATACCTTCTTTTAAAAGAAAAAAAGCAAAACAAAACTTTAATAGGCAGGACATTTTTAGCTCTGCTTGGAGTCTCATCTGCCCATGCTGCTTGGTTGACAAGTTGGAAGATTTGGGGGGGCATTGGCTTATTCTTTGAAGGCTTCTCCTAGGTTAACATCAACTGAAGATGAAGTATCTGTTCAGGTGGCATTTTTACCTGCATTTGCTGCTTTTCTGCAAAGAAGGTTATTTGAACACTGAGTTTACAAAGGAAGCTGCTCCCTAATGGGAAAACGACATTTTGATAGGTATGGAAAGCTATGAGTTAGATGCAGATCACTGAGGCTCCACTGTAGTGACTGTAGGAAAGCCTTCTCTGGAGGATTTCCAGATTCTTCTGTAATGGGCACAGTCCTATTCATTCTTTTTGTTGAGGCGGGGCGGGGGGAGTCATTAAAACTGAATACATGACCCCCATATTGATTAGAAAACTTATGGGCTAGTTGGGTGTGGTGGCACACATTTGTCCCAGTACTTAGGAGACTGAGACAGGAGGATAGCAGGTTCATGGCCAGCCTCAGATACTTAGATACTTAGTGAGGCCCTCTGCAACTTAGACCCTGTTTCAGAATAAAGAATAAAAAATAGGATTGGGGTGTAGCTCAAAGGTAGAATGCCCCTGGGTTCAACTACCAATACCGCAAAAACAAACAAACAAACCATGAAAACTTATGGACTTTCTGTCATTTGTACTTGGGGCTCTTGTGGGGAGATAATAATTGAAGCTGAAAGGGCTGCAGGAGGCCTGGCAAGCCTCCCTGACTTTATCTTTGACAAGTTATTATCGTCTTCTGCCATTTGATGCTTGGACTCTTTTTTTTTTTTTTTTTTTCCTGGTTTGCAGTACTGGGGATGGAACCCATGGGTATTCTACCTCCAAGCTACACCCCCAGCCCTATTTTTTTTACTCTTTATTTTGAAACAGGGTCTCACTAAGTTATAGAGGACCTTACTAAGTAGCTGAGGCTGGCCATGAACCCGGATCCTCCGGTCTCAGCCTCCCAAACACTGGGATTACAAGCATGCGCCACCATGTCCGGCTGATGCTTGGGCTCTTTATTGAACTGGTTTAACAGTTTGGAGGCAGTTTGTCTTTCAATGCCTATTCTTATTATAGTATGCTCATTGATCTCTCTTTGAGGGCCCCTTCCCTTTCCAGGTATGAAGTTCAATTCCCAGTTTCCAACCTTGGTTGTTTTAGATAAGGATAGTGGCTTGTTTGGCCTTTAATTTTCTCAGTCATCATATACCTTGTAGGCTATGTGAGGGTGTCCAGCCCTCCAGGCAGTGGGGTCGGGGGTCCTTCGATTGGTGTGGATTGAGATGAGGTCGCAAGAATACGCTCACATTGCATGCAGTGTAGAAGCGTATCTGTTTATTGCTTGTTAGTAGTTGTTTTTTATACTATCTTTTTTTTTTTTTTTTTTTTTTTTTTTTTTTTTTTTTTTTTTTTTTTTTTTTTTTTTTTTTTTTTTTTTTTTTTTTTTGCAGTGAGGCATATAGAACAGGAATTTTTAGTCTTATTTTTCTAAAGGTTGAGTACATACATCTTTAACTATAAAAGTCATTTCCCATGATATTTAATGGGGTTAAGAAAACAGTAAAGGTTACAAAATACAATACGTATATAAAGATTCTTTTAGTACAAAGCAGTGTTAAAGGTTAATGAATAGCCTCTATTCATTAGTTTAAATCTTTACTATTTGTTTATCTCCTTTAAGCAGTGTTCTTATCTTTTTCTCAGGCAGCTAAAGAGGTAATGTATCTGGTGAAATTCTAGGGAGACAAGGTGGAAGTGGGCGAAGACTATCTGTCTTAAAGCTTTTTTTACTCATAGATAAAATAGTAGACCTAAATCTCTTTGGCTTATTTATTTTGTTTTTATACCTGTGTGCTGAGAGAGAACATAAGGCTGTTCAGTAACTAAGCTTGCAAAGCCCATTTCCTGACTGTTTGTATGTGGTTAATGAATTTCTTATGGGTTGTCTCAAGGCACTGCTTTTTCAGCTAAGAGATCACTATTCGTCGGGCCACATGTTTCTAAGAAATTTTCCTTTATAGTTAATGTAAAAGCAAAACCCAAAGCACCCAAATTTTCCAGAATATAATAATGCAAAGTGGGATATGCCACACATTCCTTCTTTTGGAATGGTCTACCTTGTAGGACTCCAGCAGACCGAGCCTTGCTCAAGATCCAGCTATTAAGGAGCTGTGGCAGCTATGTCCACCAAATGAGAACTGTTTGTGCCCATGGCCCCCTCAATTTTCTCTAATTCTTGCTTAATATTGGGGTACTTTGTCTGATGTAGGTCATATTGATTATTCATACATTTTTTAGAGGCTTTTGGGCCTAAGCCAGTATATTGCCTATAAGTTTTCTAACCAGGGTATAGGTCTACAGTTGCCCTATGATGTAATTGCTGCATATTATTTAAGCTTCTTGGCTTAAGTATCCCTCATTGAAGTCCTCCAAGAATATACTTACAATAGTGGTCCAGTAGTTTATTGTTGGAATTTGGATCCCAGTTTAGTTCTGTCACTGTTACTTTATCTTTTGATTTTGGCGTGATTTGGGAGTTGGCCTGGTGAAGGTTCTGAGATTCTTTGTTAGCCTTATTTAAGATGAAATATCTTGCCAAGTGTGGTGGCGCATGTTTGTAATCCCTGTACTTGGGAGACTGACGTAGGAGGATTGCAGGTTCGTGGCCAGCTTTAGTAACTTGTGAGGCCCTCTGCAACTTAGTGAGACCCTGTTTCAAAAGAAAGAATAAAGAATTGGACTAGGGGTGGAGTTCAGAGGTAGCTTACCCCTGGGTTAATCCCCAGTAACACACACACACACACACACACACACACACACACACACACACACGATAAGATATCTTTCAGCAACTTAGTGAGACTCTGTTTCAAAAAAACAAATCTATCTATCTATCTATATATATATGTGAAGAGAGAGAGAGAGAGATAGAGAGATCTCTTGTCTGAAGCTAACATTATATTTATTTATCAGCCAAGTTGGGTAGTGGGTGGCAAAATGCTGGTGCTCAATCTCACTCTTATGTATGGAGAAGGGTGGGTAGCAGGTGGAACCCGAAGGAAAACTCAAGACCTGTGTGCATGTTTGTTTATATGACTTTGAACCTCACTGTGATGTATAATTACAATATACCAATGAAAGTATATAAAAAGTGCTGGTGAAGAGTTCCACCATACTTTGGGGATCCTCATGATAAGGAGTGTTAGAGTTTTCCTGATTTAATGGCTTAGAATAGTCTGTTGGTCAGCCTCCTGCCAAATACTGCCTCAATGGGAATTGCCCTGCCCAGCTCAGGTGGACATCCTGACTCAATTGGGTGCCCTAATGACTCGTGAAAGGAAAGACTGGTTCAGACTCACCACCATATTTCTCCTGGGCTCTGGCAGTTTCGGTCCTTTGTCACAAAGATGTTTATTAATTGGGCCTGTTGTTCCTGGAGTTCAAGGTAACTGCAGAAAGAAGTGGCTCAGAGAAAAAAGGTTAAAAGAGGCAAATGTAGTCAAAGAGTGACAAAGGGAGTTAGTGAAGCCAACTGGGCCCTCTTTCATAGTAACTATGAAGTTCATTTCAGGATATTAAAAAGGGCCATTGGATAATATTTGTTTGATAAAGAAGGTTAAGTCTGAGTGGCTTGGAGACCATGTAAATTCATACAGGGATAATAAACAGTTTTCTTTAAGAAATAATAAAACTTGACATATAGCTTATGGAAGTTCTCTGTGTGGTGTGAAACAACTACAGTCATTTTCTTCATCACACTTGGGTGAGACTTGCATTATATTTGCACAGCTAGAAAATTCACTGTCTTCATATTCTCAGAACAAAGAGACAAGACTTTTGAAATCAAAATTGCAAGACAGGACAACTTCTTTAATAAAAGCTGCATAAAAATTAAGCACATTAATCCTTTAGAAGTAGTATTACATATCCCTGTTTAAATAATTTGAAACAAGAACTTTCACTGATAGTAATGATTTCATTCTAGGTGTTCTATAGCTCTGAAAATGATTGCTATTTTAAAAACTGCATAGGTAAGTTGTTTTTAGAACTATCAATACAAGATGTCCTGGTTTATTAATATATTCAAGGAATTGATAGGGTAGTTAATTAATTTAAAAAAGTCACTTGGAGGGTGTGTGCTGAGAATTTTCATTTACAAGTTGAAAAATAAATAACAAAATAACCAGTGAACCAAAACAGACATGATTGAGTGTAATTACTGTGCCTGTTAATGGCTCTGAAGGTTCCACCGCTCATTGCTCCACTGAAGCTCTGGAGACAAAGGCTGGTGAAGGAAAACGGGTTTATGCAGAGTCGACCTTGAGGAAGTTAGACAAGACCTTTTCTGTCTCCTCTGTCTCCATGTTCAGGGGGCTTAGGGACACAAACAACTTTTATAATAGGAGAGGGGGTACATGGGACAAAAGGCAGGAATCATACATATGTAGATTTAGTTAGGTTGTGCTAGCCAGAGAACATGTCATGATTTCTATTTTTCTAGTAGCACCTTGCTATTGCTGCCTGGGCTTTGGGGGCAGTTTCTTAGCTTCCACTGAGATAGAAAAATAACAATCAGAAAGTTGGGGGAAAAAACTTTTTAGGCCATTTAATTCTAGCGGGGCTCTATATTAAGATTATTGACTAACAGCATAATGGGCTGCCAAAGTTGAGGCATGGTACTTCAAGAACATTAAATGAGAAAAATTAATGAGAAAAGCATTCATTTAATCATTCTGTTGTCATTAGAACAATCAAGTTGATGTGTCAACTTCAGTGGTTTGTCCTGAAATAGTTAAATTGAAATTTAAGGACTTTAGTACCACATATACTCTGATGAGCATCTAAATGCTATATTTTGGTTTATACACAATGAGGTGCAGGAAGGGGGGAGAAGCTAGGTGATAAATACAACATATAAAAACAACAAGACATAGGTATAGTTTGTACCAGGGTAATAGTTATAAAGATGGCGATAAGCCATCTATTTGAAGGATATTTGAGAAAGGAAATTAATATGATCCTGGCATCTTTAACTTCTGCATTGAGGCAAGTGTATCCCCCAGGATATTTCCTTTGATTACCCCCTCCTACTAGTGCTATTTCTTCCTCCTTTGAAATCACAAAGCTACAGATGCCTTACTCTGTATTATATAGCTTATTGTCATATGTCATGCACTGCCACTACCCTTAGTTTTTATTCCTATGGCGAAGACAAAATAAGTAAACAAATAAAAAATGCAAAGTTATGATAAATGGTTGGGGGCAATGAGATAAAGTAATTAGGAAATACCTTTCTGAGAAGGTGAAGGATTATATCAAGAATGAGAATGAACCAGGCATGTAAATAGCTGGGCGATAATGGTTTCAGGCAAAAGAATAGCAAATGCAATTGCCTTAGGAAAATATAGTTGGGTATCTTATGAACAAAATGTATAATGCGAGTCAATAAATTAGAAGGGAGAATCCAGGTGGGAGAGTGTAATGGTTTGAATTTAGAATGTCCCCCTAAGCCTGGTGTGGTGGTGCATGCTTGTAATCCCAGTACTTGGGAGGCTGAGACAGGAGGATTACAGGTTTGAGGCCACCCTCAGCTACTTAGTGAGGCCTTCTGCAGCTTAGTGAGACCCTGTTTCAGAATAAAGTATAAAAAATAGGGATGGGGGTATAGCCAGAGGTAGAATGCCCCTGGGTTCAATCCCCAGTACTGCAAAAAAAAAAAAAAAAAAAAAAAAAAAAAAAAAAAAAAAAAAAAAAAAAAAAGGCCCCTTAGGGCTCATGGAAACCCAGCAGCTATGTTGGAGGAGGGGCTTAGTTGCCAAAGAGGGGTCCCTGGGGGTGTGGCTTTGGGGATTATATAGGTTCCCTCCTCCCCGTGTTCTCCCTCTTGCTTCTGGCCACCATGATGTGGGAGCAGAGCCCTTGCTCTCTCCCTCTCTCTGCCTCCCACCACCATGCCCTGACCTCTGCAGTCCTGGCCTAACATGGATTGAAACTCTGACATCTTCAAACTGTGAGCAAATACTCTTTCTTCCTCTACGTTGTGTGGTCAGGTTTATTGAATCAAGCAGTGAGAATGTTGACTGAGACAGAGAGGTGGATGGGCTCCAGATCATGCAGGCCATAGAAGCTATGCAAAGAATGGATTGCATAGATAGAGACAACCGGACATGTTAATGATCAATTATGAAAGTAGGATCAGTGGGAATTCTTGGTGGTAATAAGGGAAAAGAATCAATGAAGGATGACTTCTAGGTTTTTGCTGAAGCGATTGGGTGATGGTATCAATTACCGTACTAGGATATGAATGACAGAAGGAAATAGACTTGAGAGGCAAAATCAAGAGCTCTTTTTCAGGATACATGAAGTTTGAAATGCACATTAGCTATCCAGATGGAGAAGATAGTTGGATGTGTATGCCTTTGGTGCTCATGAGCGGTCTGGTTTAGAGTACAAACTTGGGAATCAGCATATGGATCCATTACATGATTGACTTATTGAAGGAACTAATTTGTTTTCTCCAATTACTATATTTTGCTTTGCTCTCATTCCATAATGATACATTACATAGACTTCTGCCAGTTTCAGTTTTTCAAAGTCCTTCTTAATTCAGTTTAAGACTTGCATTTTTTACCAGCTTAAATCTCATTTCCTTTTCCCCTAGTACTGATCAGATGTCCCTTTGAAGGACTTGAAGTGGGGAAGGGGTTGATGAACATTTTGATCACTTCTGCTCTGGAATCTTCTAGAGAAGAAGTAGTTATCACTGATCTTTTAACTTTTCAGGTCCATTGACATTTCCGCTAGTACTAGGGCTAGGAGAGGGAACAGAGAAGAGAGCATGCTGCTCTTTTCTTAACTGCCATTCAGTAAGCCTTAGTAAGTGAGGTGTCTGTCCTCAAATACTGAAAATCCCTTAGCATGTTAAGTATGTAAATGGCTTTGCTTCCATTTTGAACCTTAGTTGCCAATTCTGGGCAACAGGAAAAGTCTTACTCATTCAATACCCTTTTACAGACCTCATACAAAGCTATGGGGTTGGATAAAATCTCCTAAGGTGACTATGGATTTGCCACATGGAGGTTGTCAGTAAATCTAAAGATGATCCTTAAGCCGGGCGTGGTGGCACACGCTTGTAAACCTAGCATTTGGGAGGCTGAGACCGGAGGATCCGGGTTTGCAGCCAGCCTCAGCTACCTAGTGAGGCACTCCACAACTTAGTGAGACCCTGTTTCAAAATAAAGAATAAAAAATAGGGCTGGGGATATAGCTCGGAGGTAGAATGCCCCTGAGTTCAATCCACAGTACCACAAAAAAAAAAAAAAAAAAAGATGATCCTTATGGGAATGAAGGGGACAGAATGGGTTGTAGAATGAGTGACAGGTGAAAACATGGAGATGGTGAACTGGAGTTGAAACTGGAGGGATCTGTAGGGGGAAGGAAATGTTTTTGTATGTTTGCCTGGTGCTACGGATTGAACCCAGGGACTCACACATACTAAGCATGCACTCTACCACTGAGTTACATCTCCAGTCTCTGTTAAAAAAAAACATTTTTTTTTTAAAAGGTAGAGGCCTGTGGTATATTTTAGAACTGATCATTAGAGAAGTGGTGATAATGTAGTACTTGAGATTACTGACAATGAAGGAGCAGAGTCATTGAGGAAGGTGGGGCAAGAAAGGATTCAAAACAGAGGAAGAGAGTTTAGCTTTTGGTTAGGAACAAGGGTACAAGGGTGTTTCTTGCAGAGAAATAAGAGGGAAGGCAGAGAAGATGGGGATTGGTGCTTGTGGTTTGTAAATTTAATGATGGAAAGATGCAGGGCATCTCCCTGGATGGCATCTATTTTTCTCAATGAGGTAGGAGAATTGGTTTGCAGTTACTATTAGAATGGGTGGGAAGAGCCGGACATGGTGGTACATGCATGTAATCCCAGTACTTGAGAGGCTGAGACAGAAGAATCGCAGGTTTGAGGCCAGCCTCAGGTACTTAGGGAGACCCCCTGCAACTTAGTGAGATCCTGTTTAGAATAAAAGAATAAAAAAATAGGGCTGGGGGTGTAGCTTGGAGGTTGAATGCCTCTGGGCTTAATCCCCAGTACTGAATAAAAATAAAAATAAAAAAAGAATGGGTGGGAAGAGAAAATGAGAAACATCTTTCTGTCATAGTACATAAAACCTTTGAAGTAGGAGCAGATTCGTTTAGATTTATCTAGAATATCTAATGAGCACAAGAACTATTTATCACATATTTTTGGATAGAAAAATTTAATTATCACAAACAGGAATTATCCTTAGCTTTAAGTCTCATTTTAAGAAGGTATTATAGCAGGGTGTGGTGGTGCACACTTGGATTCCCATTACTTGGGAAGCTGAGACAGGAGAATTGCTGGTTCAAGGACAGCTTCAGCAATTTAGTGAGGCTCTCATCAACCTAGTGAGACCCTGTTTCCAAATAAGAAATAAAATTGGTCTGGGGGTGTAGCTTGGAGGTAGAATGCCTATGAGTTCAATTCTCAGTAACACACACACACAATATTATAGTTCAGATAATGGCATGTTTTAAAAGCCCAAACCTGAAATTGCCAATATTTTGAAGTATCTTATATAATATCAAATGGAACTCATGATTCATATAAAATATATAAAAGGGATTTTAATGACAAAAAGAAACTATACTCCATTCTGATTAAAGAACTGATTGTACCCTGGAGGGCTTATTTTTCAAGAGGGGCTACTGATAGGGATAGAATTATCTTCTTTTTGAAGGCCTTCCTTCCCTGTCTCCAGCCTTTTAGCTGGCTCCTAACACAGGGCTGTACATTAAGGGTTTCTCAGTACATCCAGTTGAATGACTTTGTCTGGGACCAGTCCTGATATCCAGAACTAAAAGCACACTTTTGATTATCTTGGGAGAATTGCTATGAATAACCCTGATTTATTCTCCTTCTTTTTTCTCTCTCCGTTTCCGTCTCTTCTACTTCTAACCTTTGTTTGCTTGCAAGAGGAATGTGAGCCAAAATTTTCAAGTTTGGAAAGTATAAATAAAGGAAACAAGTAAATAGGGAAGGAGAATAAATACTGAACAAGCCTGGGCAAGGTGACAAAAAGGAATTACTGTGAAAATCTGGAAGGGGGCCAGGATGCAAAATGCAGTGCTATGTAGTTTACAGGAACTATTTAGTGTTCAGCATGCTTCAGCAATCACACAGAGAAAGCCAGATCTCTCCAGTTTTGTTTGCTACCCTATAGTTAGCTATGGAAATTTGACATAGGTGATCTGTGTTTTCTGTCAGCAAACCAATATAAATACAAAGGACCATGGGGGTTTCTGCGTGATTGGAATTGCTAGGAGAGGACCCCTTGTGGCTAGAATGGGAAATACTTGAGCTAAATCCTGACTTAGAAGCTGCAGACATTTTAATAAGGGAATTAAACCAAACAAAACAATAACAACAGCAACAAAAACCATCCAAACAACCCTCCACAAAGCTCTTTGAAATTATATTCCAGATGTTTAAAATATTTAATTGTTTGCATAGCACCAAGTACTGTCATAATGTTTTATTTGCATTGCATCGCTGATTAATTCAATGTAATTTGAAGCACTTCAGATTTTATCCATGTAATTCACATATCCACTGAAAAGTAGACAGAAAGAATAGCGGTTTCAAGTCCATTTTGAGGATGGAAAGGAGAAGTATAGAGCATGTAGGTAACTTATTGCAGTTTTACAGCTAGGCAGGCTAGACTTATAATAGAATTTGGATATCTTATCTTGGACTCAATTCAACAGTCTTGGTTTGGAAAACATTCATTATTAAAGCTCTGAAACAAACCTGCTATTTTGCAAGTGTCAAGTGATTTCTTTATTCAAGAAAAGATGGATTGGGAGACATAAAACTTACTCTTTGTTTCTCTGTGAAAAGAGGCTATTCCTAGATTCTCCAGGGGGAAAAAGCTGTTTTTTAAAAAAATCTGGGTAGGACAGTATGTGAGCAACTAAGAATCTTTACATAAATGTCAATTATGTACCTTCTAAAGGAAGCTACACACACACACACACATACACACACACACACACACACACACCACTCATTTTGCAGGCTTCCCTGAAATCATATGAAATTAAACTCCTTTCATAGTTGATTCTTTCTGACAATCCCCAGACCCTGTCTTTCCTCTTGGCTCCCTGATATTTGTTCCAAGTGTGTCTGTAGAGCTAATAAAGAAATGCTTTCTTTTTATTTTGAATTCAGATCTTTAAGAATAGGACTATACAAATGAGTTCATATTTTAATTGCCACCTTGTGTTTTAGAAGCCGTTAGAAAACAGAAAAGTGGTAATGTCCGAGGAAACACCATTCAAGTATAACTGTAGTGTCAAGGAATGGATGACATGATAAAGAGGCAAAGATATGCAATATTGTGCTAGTGAATGTGAAGAATTGCAGTGAATATTAGGGTATGTTAAAAAAGAGAAAGAGTAAGAACATAAAAGGATAGCCATTGAGAGGAAAAAAAAAGAAATTTTGGTGGAGAAGACTTTTTTGGTAGCTTAAATGTAATAATTGTTCCACCTGTGGAGTTTTTGGTAAATCTTCCGTTTAAATTCTTTTCTGGTAATTATGTGATACCTCATAGGTACTGAAAGCAGAGTGTGATGATGTGTGGTGCCACGTAAGATTTCCAAGGAGAAATATGATCTTACCTAGTGTCGTTGATGCCATCATCTCTATGGTTCCAAATGCACTGAATTTTATATCATCAACCTTTTGATGTGAGGATTTTCTGGACTCCAGTTATCACTGCTTTATCATTTTTCACTGTCAATAATTCTAGCCTTCAGCTTTAATGAAATAAGAAGTCTTTATTTTGGAAAGGGACTATAGAAATTTCAATCTAATTTATTCAGAGCTTCCTAACAAC
Source organism: Graphiurus murinus (assembly GCA_004027655.1). Classification (NCBI taxonomy): domain Eukaryota; kingdom Metazoa; phylum Chordata; class Mammalia; order Rodentia; family Gliridae; genus Graphiurus; species Graphiurus murinus. The sequence goes on along the minus strand of PVLC010008130.1, from coordinate 4,776 downwards.
TATGTAAGTCTCTAGGCAAAGTATGTGTCTGGCCTTTTTCAAAGAAGTATTTTCAGTAACAAGTTGTCAGTGAGGTCAGTGACTAGCAGTTCAGGATTAGATACCACCCACCCTGGCTTGTAACCTCCCCTTTCTTTCTTATCCTGGGTGAACCGAGCTCAGCTAAAGTGACTGCCCCACTGTCACTGCCTCTCAATTTGGCACTCTGTAACTCTGTGACTATCAAGGAGATATTTTTTTTTTCTTCTTTCCTCAAAGCTCTTTTTTGGAAAATTCCCTACAAGAGCTGAATTTTAAGCACATTTACTTTATAGGAAGCATCAGAAAGGTAAGAGTCAAGTTTATAAAGAGAAGAGCTGGACTTCAGTGCATTCTCGTTTCTCCCTTGAATTGCTGTCTCAGTTATGTGTCGTGGGTTGAAAATGCGGAATTCCTTCTGAATGAAGATCTAGTCATTATATAAAATGCGAATGTTTTGACTATTTATGATGAGAAATGTTGGCTTTCACGCTAATTTTAAAGTTATAAATAACTTTCGAGCTAGTGCCAGGGGAAGCCAGTAGCCAAGGTCGTGCTTTGCATTCAGAGAGTTTCTGACTATAAAAAGCCCGACTGGGTGCTGTGCAGGAAAAGATAAGATATGGCCTGGATGCTTTCTGCTTTGGCATGGGACTGGGGGAAAGGAAGCAAAGATGGAAAATGTTCGAAGGGATTTTACTCTCAACCAAAAGTTTATTCACAGTAAATAGAAGATGTTTCAAGTGAGATAGTGGCAAAACCATTCCTTTCTGAATTTAATATTTGTTTTATATTTGTTATATACTTGGCAGTAATATTAGTAGGCTGAGGAATGCTCTGAGAACTGTTTGGCCACCATTTATAATCCATGAAAATCATTGTGTAGAATGAACATGGAATGTAGTAATAATGTAAAGAGAAGGCTACTATCTAATGGGGTCTGAGCAATTGTGAGCAGCTGCTGTCGGTTGTACTGAGGACAGAACTGGAAGAAATGAAATCCAGTGAAAACAAGAAGAAATTGAGGATAGGCATCAGGAAGTTCATTGACTATAGAAGTTCTGAGTCGCTGATATGCGTCACTAAGAAAGACTTGCAACATCTCTGGACATAAATGATATTCAATGACTTGCTTAAACCCAAGTAGGAAAAATAAGATTTCAAATTAGCTTTGTTTCTGGGTTTGTGACTAGCTTATTTAGACAGGCTCAAAGGTCAGCATATTGAGGATAGTTGTGGTTTGGAGATGTGGATTATTACTAGTCAAATTTGAGTGGCATATTTGGATGTACGATTAAAATTTCATTGCCCACTATAAAAAATCCCTCACTAGTAACACGGGACAAATTTGTTAAATGGGGAGACCTAAAATACAGACAGTATAAACAGACATTTCCATTTCTTACCTCCTACCCATAGTCTAAGCCTTCCTTCTTATTTGAGTAAAAGATTGAGGTTTTCATTGTAAAAAAAATTTTTTATTACAAAAGTAATAAGTGCTCTTTATAGAAATTTCAAAAGCACAGAGAAAAAATTTATTACCTGTAAACTCATTGATAAGTTTCCTTCTGATTTTTTTCTTTGCATGGTTTAAAAAATATTGTAATAATATTATATATATTTGGAACCTAGCTTTTTCATTTAACCTTATACCAAAACATTTTCCACATAATAGTACCTATTCTACATAGATGTTAATTAATTAATTAATTTATTTTTTCTGTGGTACTAGGAATTGAACCCAGGAGCATTCTACTTCTGAGCTATACCCTCAGCCCCTTCTCCCTTTTGGGGTACTGGGGATTGAACCCAGAGGTGTTCTATCTCTGAACTATACCCCAGCCCTTTTTATTTTTTATATTGAAATGGGGTTTTACTAAGTACTGAGGACATTGCTAAATTGTTGAGGCCAGCCTCGAGCCTTGATCCTCTTGTCTCAGGCTCCCAAGTACTGGAGTTATAGGCGTATGTCCCATGCCAGGCTTAGATGCTATTTTAAATTGCTGTGGAACATTTTTTCAAGTGAATGGATGTAAATTTCTTAATCATTGCTGAACATCTAGGTGATATGATAAATACTTTTGTGTATTTATTTACTTATATATGTATGTATTATGCATTTATATTTAAGATAATTTCCTTAATATCTCTTTGTAAGTATGGAGTTGCTGGATTAGAAAGTGTTACATTTGAAGAAAAGGTGGTGATTACTAAGATGTATTTTTATTGCTTCTCTTTTAAAGCAGTGTGAATTTTTTGTCTACCAAATGTAGTATTTATTGAGTGTCTGTGAAGTGTAAAAGGTTGTTTTCAGGCACATAGATAGCAATATACTGTTTGGAAGGATGCACTCTCTTCTACTTACAAAATTTCAATTTATAAACTTTCATAACTATCAACAAAATTACACATCAGAGTTGACAGTGCTTCAGCTCTGCCTGAAACCGATAGCATTGTTGTTTAACCACTTATATTGCTTTGGACTTTAGAACAATATAATTTATAAATAACTTCTGCTGGAAGACCATGGATACACAATTCTGATTTATATAAATTTTGTGATACAACTGAGACAAAGAAATAGCAGAGATAGGAAGAATAAGTAATTCAATTATAGTAAAATTTCGGAAATCAGAAATATTTGAAGGAAGCCAGTAAGGAGTAGAATGGAAAGAAAAATGATAGTACTTTCAAGAGCAGAAATGCAGTGGTGGGTTTTTCTACTTGGGGAAACATGAGAATAGAATGAAGCATGGTTACAGTGAGAGTCAGGCAAGCTGAATTTTAATTTTTCTATTGTTGTTGAACTTGGGAACCATGGTTGTAGAAATGGAATATACTGAAGGAAAAAAGCTAAGTAACTAGTGATTAATAAACTTAATTATTGGAGATGGTGGCTGGTCCAGAGATATCAAAGTGGAGAGAATAGAGATATCAGTATTACTTGGTAGAAGACGAGGTATAGAATTGTGAATTCTTAAAGAATACATTTTTCCTGCATTTTAAAAAAACTTTAAATTGTGGAGTTTTATTTTTTTTGGTGATATTTAGAGAAACAACATAGCTATGGATGGACGAGAGTTCTATTCTCTATTCCCTATAAACTTCTGTTTGTATGTTTCTATTTTTTCCTTGAAATAAAAGGAATTAAGATTTAAGAAGAGAAGTTGGCAGCCCAATCTCGCCTGAAAAGAAACTATGTGCTTTGTAATGAAGACTTAAAAATAGTGCTTATTTATGGATCATTGGCTCGTGGGAATGTTAGTCCAGAGATTCAAAAAGCGTGATTTTCTGATTCTTGTTTGGGTACCCAATTTTAAGTGATATGGTGCTATGGGGTGGAAATCTTAAGTTTAGCCAAGTTGCTAATTTAATGAAAAGTGACAGATAATTGAGACTACAGAATTTTTGAAAGTGAACAGGACTATTAGCCTCTACACCTGATTTTCACATGCTTAGTTACTGTTTTTAACTATACTATTGTTGCCTGGAACTCAGTGAGCAATCTGTTACTAATTAAATCACTAATTTCAGGGACTGAGAAGTGACTTTAGTTTATATGTCTAAAATTGTAAATCTGGTCAGGTTTTGTTGGCACCTCTCTTTGCTTTTCCTGCTTTGCACTGTCTTAACCATTATGCCTATGCTGGTTCAGGTCCCTCTTGTCCATGGGGAAAGTGATTTGATGGTGGATCAAATGTTTAAAGACTCTCACATACTGGAACTTGAGTGTTTTAACCTCTCCTTTAAATGAGTGCTATTCAAAGTATGGCCTGTGGTTCTCAGTTTGTTACTGATCCAAGAAAGGAGAGGAGCTTGTGCCAGAATATAAATCAAAATATACACCTAAGCACTTTGTAGCAAGGCTTTCTAGATGAAGGAAGCAGCCACTGATTTACATTTTGGTACACGTTCCTTATCTCACTGCAGATGTGCACTTGGAGTAGCACCGTTTAAATTACATTGTATAAGCATTTGTAAGCAGGAGGGCAGAGAATCCTTGAATTACCAGGTCTCGGTGGATAAGGCCTCTGGAAGTGCTATCAATGCAAGGAGATCTTGAGTTACCTCACTGAGGAGAGCACAAAATCCTCGAGAGGCAAGATTGCCAAAGGAGCTGGGCATGGTGGCACACGCCTGTAATCCTAGTACTTGGGAGGCTGACCCAGGAAAATCACAGGTTCAAAACCAGCCTCAGCAACCTAGCGAGACCCTGTTTCAAAACGAAGAAAATGAAATAAGGGCTGAGAGTATAGCTCAGAGGTAGAAAGCCTCTGGGTTCAATCTCTAGTTATGTTTTACACACACACACACACACACACACACACACACACACACACACACACGAGGTTGTCAAAGGGCCATGCTGGGTCTGCTCTCCACTGTGGGCTTTGGAATCTGGGAGTGGTGACTAGTGAAACAGAGGTCCTGTTCTCACAGTGTTTCCTTCCCAGTGTGTGTGTGTTTGTGGGTGGGGAAGAAAGAAGAGAGAGTAAGAAAGATAATCAATTTCTCTGAGATTCCCTAGAAGAGATATGGGGGACTGCTTTAGTCTGGGGCTGGAGCTCATAAATCATGCTTCCACGGGAATCTGTAGGATTAACTTGATTTTACTGCTAGACTCTGCAATTCCTATTTTATCAATATGGGATAGCACAGGAATCATAGGGTTTTTTTTTTGTTTTTGTTTTTGTTTTTGTTTTTTTTTTTTTTTTTTTTTTTTTTTTTTTTTTTTTTTTTTTTTTTTTTTTTTTTTTT
>PVLC010008129.1:42500-59734 GCA_004027655.1 Graphiurus murinus | reverse complement strand
TTGTTTCACAAAAATTCAAATTTATGGCACATGCCTGAAATCTTAGGACTTGGCAGGCTGAGATGGGAGGATGACAGGTTCAAGGCCAGCCTCCACAACTTAGTGAGACCTTGTTTCAAAGTAAAAAAATAAAATCTGGCTGTAGCTCAGGGGTAGGCTACACTTGGGTTCAATTCCCAATACCACACACACACACACAAAAAAAATCCAAATTTAAAGGAAAAAATTGTGCCTTTCCATATCAGTAGAGTCCATATCCCTGGATTCAACAAACCATAGCTTGAAATACTTGAAACAAACAAACAAACAAACACTGTGTTCGTATTGAACACATACTGAGTTTTTTCCTTATCATTATTCTCCAACAGATGCAGTATAATATCTATTTTTTTTTTTTTTGGTACTAGGGATTGAACTTAGGGACATTCTATCTCTGAGCTATACCCTAAGTCCTATTTTTTTTTTTTTTTTTTTGTGGTACTGGGGATGGAACTCAGGGGCATTCTACCTCCGAGCTACACCCCCAGTCCTATTTTTTATTCTTTATTTTGAAACCAAGTCTCACTAAGTTGCGGAGTGCCTCACTAGGTAGCTGAGGCTGGCCGCAAACCCGGATCCTCCGGTCTCAGCCTCCCGAATGCTGGGATTACAAGCGTGCGCCACCACGCCCGGCTCCTAAGTCCTATTTTATTTTTTATTTTGAAACAGGGTCTCACTAAGTTGCTGAGGGTCTCCCTAATTTGCCAAGGCTGTTGTCGAACCTGCAATCCTCCTGTTTCAACCTCCCAAGTACTAGAATTATAGGTGTGTGCTACCATGTCCTGCTGAATAATAGCTATTTACATAGCATTTGCATTGTATTAAGTATTATAGGTAATGTAGAAGTGATTTAATGTATAGAGGAAGATGTGTGTATGTTACATGCAAATACTACACCATTTTATAGAAGGAACTTGAGCATCTGCAGATTTTGGTACCCACAGAGGCCCTGGAACCAATCCCCCACAGTTACAAAGGAGGACTGTATCTGCTGTGTGAGGCACAGAGTCAGTGTGGGAGACCAAAGGTGGTGAGACCAGTGGGGCTCTCTAATGAAGACCAACCAGAACCTTCTAGGGGAAAGCTGAAGGGAGGACAACACAGACGAAACCCTTCTCTTGGAAAACTCCCTTTGGTAGGAAAAGAAAACAAAATAAAACCCAAAAGATGAAAAAGGGCAGAACCATTTTTGGTCCACAGGCATGACTCTGATGAAAGGCTTGTTTGTTGTCATGTAAACAGAAGCTGTGTGCAAGTGATCAAAATATTTTAAAACACTGAAAATAACTGATGAAAATATTCTTCCTTGACTTCAGTTTGCCTAGACTTATCTTTTAATACAAATACATTTAGGAAGAAAGATGCTGGTATACAGATGCACAACCAACAAAGATGTGAGAAAGGTTAAACCAGACAGGAAAAGCTGTAATATTCATATAGAACCACAGAATACTATTTACATAGGACTAGTCAGATGTATCCTTAGCAACCAGCCCATCACTTACTAAGTAATTGCACGACTATTTTTTTGAATGATAAAAATGTCTCAAATGAAATATATTTGTTCCTTTGTTTAAAATAATTCTTTCATTTCTTTATACTCTAGTAATTTGTTCCAGAAAGAATTTTAGGCAGAAATGAAAGCGTGAAAGGTTCGAGTCTAAAAGGAAGCATGACTCTCTAAAGTCTGAGCTTTCAAGTGCCTTTGTAGTCTTAGCTCTGTCCCTGTCTCTGGGAGAAAGAGGAAGGAAAAGAGATCTCTAATTGTATGTCTAAATTTTAAGGTTTCTTTAAGATCTTATAGTCACTGATAGCTAATGAGCACAGAAAAAAATGACAAGGATATATACATGAGTTGAAGGTTATCTGAAACTCAGAGAAAATTACCATAAAGAAGTGTGTGTGTGTGTGTGTGTGTGTGTGTGTGTGTGTGTGTGTGTGTGTTTACTTTTGGGTGGAACCTCACAGATGATGTCAAATGATGATTAGGCTTTTAAGGAAGTCAACTGGAATCAACAGTTACTTATAATCTGCAAGGCATTCTGAAAGGATGCCTGAGCAGAATGCCTTTTATATATCTCGCTTCCTTACAATCCAGTGACATAAATTAGACAAGTGGAGAAGTGATCCTCACAGTTATGGATACAAGAAAGACAGAAACAAAGCAGAAATCAGGGTGGGGGGAGGGAGCAGGAAAAGGCTTCAAGGGGATGGGACCTAAGCTCGGTCTTAAGAGATAAACTGGATTCTGACATATTGAATGGGGATTTGCTTAATGGTAGTGCCAATGTATCTGTAAGACTATAGGATGCATCTGGTTGAAGGGTCATACTGCTCTGATAATCTAAATAGAGAAAGTAGCATAGTTTAGTCAGGACCAGCAAAATACAATTTATTTCACAAGCTCACCTATTTTCTGTGGACTGACCAAGTATTTCTTTTTCTCTGCTTTTCTCAGAAACGAACGTGAGCCAGTTGGCTGAAAGCCCTTTATAGCAAAAGTTGCTAAATGTGATGTGTAACATGCTTGGAAATCTTTCAGGTTGAATGGCTCTTTTTTGTTGTTGTTGGAAAAGTCACATATTGTTCATGTGCAACTTCTGAGCATAAAAATTTGGGGTGATATGATTAACTGCCCCTTACCAAATGCTACACTGTGTAAACTAGTTGTATACATATGTCCTTAGAAAAGGCCAAGGATGGCTCTTAGAAATGTGTGCATTGCTGTGTGGTTTTGCCTGCTTTGTTGATTACTACTTGAATGCGGTTACCATGCAGTCTAAATTCTCCAGCAGTGGGTTTTGTTTCCTTTCTTTCTGAGCCTTCCCCTGTGCACCACGTCAGTGCAATGAGAAGCAGTGAGGAGGAAGGAGAGATCAGGTTCCAGCCTTGCCAGGTGTGTCAGGGACTTTTCCTTTGAGGCTTCCAAAGCCTTTACACACTTGACATGTAAATGTTCAGATGCTGCTGTACCCCAGATCTGTCTTCTGAAAAAACATGCTGTAAGGTATGCTGTAGAGCACGGTGGCCTCCTTTAGTCTATGGCTGCAAGGCTGCAGGGTATGTAAATTTCAGACACTGAGGTTTCATTGAATAATGGTTTAAATAAAAACCAGGCTCTAATAGAAATGACTAGGATACACATATGATATTCTCACTCTTATAAACCAAATCAAAGTATTCATCTTTTTCATTTTATACCTGGGGTCCTAAGGCAAGGACCCAAAGCAAAAATATGCCATCTATCCCGACTATCCTGAGTGGAAGTGTCTTCCACCTGCTTTTCATTTCTCAGATTCCGGGAGGGCAGGACTGTGTTGATTGGGAGATGCATATCAGGCTGCTTGCCTCCCTAGTTTCCCCACTAGTGCCTTGTATAAAATGATGGTTTCTCTGTAGGTGAGGGCATCTGGGACAGTCGGGACAACTTCCAAAATTCCTGCACAGGCCTGGGTAATGTGCAGTGACCCCATGGGATCGGCAGATTCCTTTCCCTCAACACTACAAGGCAGGGAGCAGCAAATGTTCCAGAAGACTCTGGGAGGTGAGCCCACAGGAAGCCAGGTCACGCACAGGGGCAGCAGCAGGAGTGATGGCTCTGTGGCCCAGAGGGTGCCCAGAGAAGTGGTCTCTGAAATGCCTCCCCTCTGCAGCCTCTGTCTCTTTGCTGGGCTTAGCCACTGTATATTTTGTTCCTTCTGAGTCAGCAGCAAAAAGGATCCTATAGACACACAGAAGTGTATTTCCTGGCTCAGTGGTTCCCTTCCTAATTTTTGATCTCCCAGTCTGCCAGGCCTGTACTCAGTGCTCACAGTTCTCAGACAGAAGGGGCAAGATAATGGATCTAGATTACACCTGGGCTTGAGACAAATTGCAGGTAAATACTCATTAAAATAAGTTTAATCAATCTACATTTTTCATATTTTGCCAAAAACCAAACCACCAGGCACTGTTTGCTTTCTGAATACAATTGATATAGTACATTTTCACGCTTAGCAGATGGACAGATATTACTTTTAATTCTTTTAAATTTTTCTGACATTCTCTCATAAATCATAATCTGTATTGCTCAGAAAAAGAGAAATAGGCATTAATATTTCAGAATATTTCTAATATGTATTTTCATTTTTCTTTAAAACACTACCCATTTAAATGAAAACTTGTACACACCTTAGAACATATAAGATCTACGTGGGTCCCTTGATAGAGGTGGCTACTGTCACCCTGCCTCCATGTCCAGCACTCTGGCAGAGACAAAGCAGGTATCTTAGTGCAAGAACACTGAGCATGGAGGCTGAGAGGGGTGGTGTGACACCTGCCTCTGCCATCCAAGTGATGTGGGCAAGGCTCGTCACCTGCCTAGGTCCCAGTGTCCTCACCTATCATAGGGGATCACTATGCCCTGCCAAGACTTGCGAGGGTCAAGTGAGGTACAATATTACACTGAGTTATTTGTACTTCTTCCTTCTTCCTTCTTCCAAAAAAAAATCTGAGGTGGCTCATAAAAATACATATGGTACAATGAGATAAGAATAAGTGAGTTTATTAGGGCAAAGAAATGAATCTTCAAATATAATGATCTAGGTATGATTATTGGACTTGGCCACCAGTTTTCAGTGAGGAAGCTGGTATCTGAATATTTAGGATACTAAGGCTCTGTTTAAAAAAAAAAAGTGTGTGTGTGTGTGTGTGTGTGTGTGTGTGTGTGTGTGTGTGTCTGCATTTACAACTCCCCTCACATTCAGCAAAGCAGGAGGGAAGACAAGCATGCCAAATTGTCAAATGCTGGCTTTTGGGCCAGTGTAAAGTGCATGGCTATATTAAGAAGGCACTTTGGAGTCAGGTGTAATGGTGCATACCTGTAATTCTAGTACTTTTACACACACACACACACATGTACCTCTTTTTGGTACTTTGGATTGAAGTTAGGGGCATTCTACCTCCCATACCGCAGCACTATTTTATTTTGAAACCGTCTCCATCAGTTGCTGAGGCTGGCCTCCAATCTGGGATCCTCTTGTCTCAGTCTCCCAAATACTGAGATTACAGGTGTGTACCACTATGTCTTTATTTTATTTTATTTATTTATTTATTTTTGTAGTACTGGGGATCGAACTCAGGGGCATTCTATCTCTGAGCTACACCCCCAGTCCTATTTTTTATTCTTTATTTTGAAACAGGGTCTCATTAAGTTGCAGAGTGCCTCACTAAGTAGCTGAGGCTGGTCGCGAACCCGGATCCTCCTGTCTCAGCCTCCCAAATACTGGGATTACAAATATGCGCCACCACACCCGGCTTCATTTTATTTTTAAAATCTATCTTTTGTACATGTTTTCATTGCTAACAGAATAACCAATAAAGGAAATATCAGAAGATGAAGCTTCACCCGAGTTTTAAAAAGCACTCCCTCTAAACCAGAAGCCAGGTGCATGGTGCACACCTATAATCTCAGTAATTGGGAGGCTGAGACTGAAGGGTCACGGGTTCAAGGTCAGTCTCAGCAACTTAACAAGACCCTCAGCAACTTACTGAGATATTATTTAAAAATAAAACATAAAAAGGGCTGGGGGAGTAGCTTGGAAGTATAATGCCCCTGGGTTCAAGCTCTAAAACAACAACAAGAAAAAAGTATTTTCCCCTTTTACATAATGGGAGGAAACAAATGAACAGAAGACGCCATCCTTTTGTTTTCTGTGACATGCACTGCTCTGAATGCCAAGGAATGGATCATAGTATAGACTAAGTAGCTGGGATACAGAGACACTCTTGCATCCCCCCACCCCCCGCCAAGAAGTTTTTTTCTCCCCCTTTACAATCCACAAGTGAGAAATTCTGATCTGGAAGAATTGATCTGCACCATCAACAAGAGTTTCCACTTCTGGCTGATGCTCCTGCTAGCTTTTCATCTGTGGAAAGAAATGAATGGCGCTGGGAAGGCAAAAACCTGGAAGTTGGATGCATCTTTTCTACTCACGCCCCAGAACTTGGTCATGGCCACAGGTGGCTGTGAGGGAGGCTGGACAATGTCTAAGAGTGTGTAAAAGTGCTTAGCAGATCTATTATTATGGAAGGAGGAACACATGTACATTGGGAGACAACTATGGAATGCCATGGTTTTGAGAAGGACCATGGTACAATGATCATCACCCTGAAGCACCTGCTCAGTATTTGAACTGTGGCTGACTGCTTTGGCCTCTGTTCTTGGTTTCTGACCAAAGAAGTGCACACCTTACATCCTCACCAACCCAGAGGACGGGAGTTACAGCAATGTGTCAGGCCTCTCTTGCTCTATGTATAATAGAGATGTTTCCCTTTGCTCAGTGGAAAGTCTGGTCTCCTGGCAGGAGCACAGGGCTGAGGACAGAGTGAAGGAGACCAGGGGGAGCAGGCCTGATGTAGGCATCGGCACTGTGTTGCTATTGTTTCTTCCCAAGATTTCAGAGTGTTGTTTGAACTTGTTAAAATATCAATGCTATATGCTATTACATGGTTGTTATATTTTTACTTTGTTACAGTTATATCACTCCATAACTTTGCTATTCTTATATATGTGTAGGCCAACAGAAATGATGCCAGAACCAAATTTTGCCTTTTTTTTCTTTTTTCTTTTTTGGATCAGCAAGTATGTATTTGGTAGTGGCTGAATAATTCTGGAAAAAAACTCTGGTAAATGTGGTTGGGTTTTTGGTTTAAGTTTTTGTTTGTTTGTTTAAGGTCGAATTCATTTTCAAGGTTTAAGACGAAAATTGTTTCCCTAATGGTTACAATCATCTTACATTCTTCAGATTGAGGAAAATTCATTTGTTTCTTCCTGATTGATCTGAAAAGTCAGACAAAATTTCAGAGCTGGAACATGGCATATTGGCTGTCCACTGACGAATGCTCAGGTGTACAATTATCTTGACCGTCAATTATAATTGACAGTATTGTCTTGCCTCCAAGTCTGCTTTCACCCCTCTGAAAGCAGACTGTGAAGAACTCACTTGTCTAAACAAAAGTGTGATTTGTGAAAAGGCATGTGTCTGTGGCAGAGATTGCTAATTTACTCCCAATATCTATACTCCTTTTCAGAGAGTAAGAATCTCTGAGTATCAGTGGGGCACATGGCCTCCCAGAATAAAGGCCACATTTCCCAGCTTCCCTTGTCATATGTGAGGCTGAGCGACCAAGGGCTGGTCACTTCAACTTGAGAAAAACTGACGAGGCTTATGTTAGAATGAGCTTTGTAAAGGGGGGCATGGGTACCACTTCCCCTTTCCCTTGCTATTAGAACTCAGCAAGAGGGACCCGGCTCTGGGCCTGCCCTGTCCGTGCTTTGCTATGACCTTTCCCAGGGGTAAGGAATCGCAGGCTGAAGGCATGTGCACCTAAAGCCCCTCCGCTTTGTTACTGAATGTGTTCCAGGCTCTCAGGACCTCAGATTCCCTGTCCACATGATTACAGAGCCTGCACAGTTCTCTTCCTCGGGTTTCCACCTCAAGGGTGGCCTGTGTTATCTGTGTGCAAGGAGCAGCCAGGAATGGCTACTAGTGGGGAGTGTGGGTTGTTTGGATGTGCAAGCTGGATGTGTCTTGCACGTGTGAGTGGTTCTCTGTGGGTGGGAAGAGAAAGGAGATTGGCTGTAGGCCAATTCTCCCTATGTTCATGTTCTGAAGTAGAACTCTAATCCTAAACATAAACTGGTCTTTTCAAGAAAGTGTATTTGTAAAGGAAAGGGGATAAAACAAAATTAATGACTTGTTGGCTTGGTAACTTTCAAATATTTAGTCATAATTATGTGGTCATGCCAGGCATGGTGGTGCATACCTGTAATCCCAGTACTTAAGAGGCTGAGACATGAGGACTGCAGATTCAAGGACAGCCTCAGTACTTTAGATCCTCAGCAACTTAGTGAGACACTGTTTCAAAATAAAAAAAAATTAAAAAGGCTGGGAGTATAACAGAGTTAAAATACCCCTGGCTTCAATTCCTAGTACCCCTCCCTTCCCCCCAAAATTATGTGGTCATTTATTTGTGTTCTTGCTCTAAGCTTTGCAAATGTTTGGGACACACCTAACTACTCACTTACTGAAATGTGGACTTGAGGCTACCATCCTAGACCATGGTGCTAAAGCAGCCATCCTAGACCATAAAATGGAAGGTATGTTCTGAGGAGGGCAAGGCAGAATGAATACAGTATCTCCTGATATCATGTGGCCACCAAAAGAGCCTAGAGTCATCCAACTGGGCCTTTATGTGAGAAACAGCTGATTCTATATAACTTAAGTCACTGCATTTTTGGATCTTTGTAATAACAGCCTTGCCTATATCCTGTTTATATAAAATTTGGTATCTGACACATGTGGCACTCAAGTTCTGTGACCTAAATACATGTTGACTTAGTGGTTAGAAGACAGGCAGTGAGGTAAAATAAGCAGACTAGAAAGCTGGCGATCCCTCTTATGTCTCAAGACTCAGAGGGCAAACCTTACACTTCGTAATCAGTGGCTTTAGCAAAACACTGGAGAAATTCAGGATATTGGTGTGTTTGATGCTTCTTAACACTTCAAGCAAAGGTGTTTATAAAAGAGAGATGAACCCAGGCTAGAAGTACAGAATTTGTGAGAGACAGAAGGGATTGCAACTCTGTGAAAGGAGGTGTTTGCCTACAGCTCACATTCTACTTTTTGCTGTTGTTGTGGTGGTGGTGCTGGGGATTCAGCCCAGGGGTATTCTACCTCTGAGCTACACCCCCAGCCTTATTTTATTTTTTTAAACAGAATTTTTGCTAAATTGCTGAGGCTGTCCTTGAACCTGCAATCCTCCTGTCTCAGCCTCCCAAGTATGGAGATTACAGGCATGTGCCACCATGCTTGACTACAAGTCACAATCTAAACTGACTAACAACTTAGTACTTTGTGGCCTTGCTGGGCTGAAAATACCCAAATATTTCTGCATCTACACAGTGGGGCAGGCAACCACTGCTGAAGATATCTGTACTTCTAAATCTTTGTTAAATATCCTCCTTAAGAGGCTGGCCAGAAAGAGGAACCAGCTCAGAGAAAAAGGTCAGGTTAGGGAGTCATCTTCTCACTCAAATCTGTCATTTTAGATGGCTTCAAGGCAGCTACTAATAAGATGAAAGAGAGGAATAAGGGTAGAATAATGAGGCCAGAAAATAAGACTCAAGCTTACAATGCAACAGCTATAGTGGAAGAGGGGAACAGGCCACGGGTTCATTCAACTGCCTTCTGGTGTGCACTCTTACACACAAGGGGCTGGAATGGTGAGAATTAGGTTTATCCACTTAGATGCACCAGTATTAGCCTTAGATGGTAGAAGAGAAGCAGGAGCAGTCTTCCTGCTGCTTTCACCCCTGCAACTGGTAGGCATTACTGGGAGACAATTTTGGCATCGGTATTCTAGTGACTAGTCAACAACCTCACGGGAGCTGACAGGTGGTTGTGTTAGTTGGGGCCGGATCTGCATTTTAGTGTCTAATTACTTGCTTCACAGGAGTCAAGAAGCAGTTGCAGTGGCAGCCATGGGACCCACTAACCCGGAGACTGAAGTTACAGGTGCGAGGCTCCAATAGCAGCTTTAGTGGTGGTCCCCAATTCCTCACTTTCCTGACTGTAGCGGGGGAGGTAGTTTCTTTGCAGGCCAGTTTATTGACAATGTTCTCTGGTTCTTCCAATTATGTCACTAACCCTCAATTTCCTGTTATAAAATTTCCTACTGCATAAAGGATTTGGTGGTATCTGTTTCCTGTAAATGAATCCTAGAACTAGGTCTAGACAAGTTCTTTGGTTGTGATTTCTTGCAAAGAGAAGGGAAGGAAAGGGAAGGGAAAGGAAGAAAACTGAGAGGGGACATTTTAAAGTCGTCTTGAGGGAATTGTATTGCCAAAACCATGAGCCTGGTCAGAAGTCTTTAATTATTCACCTGCTAAAGTAGGTTCTCAAACCTGATCTATCAATAACTGTGCAGCCTCCAAAGGGCATGCCCTCCAATGGTGAGCCATGCATGATAACAAAGAATAACTTCCCAAAAATGTAACCGTGGATAACACACAGGAAGTTTCTCCTAGTGAGCGGAGCCACATGCTACAAACTGCCATGGCAGAGAGTTTTGGCAGTTTCTAGCCAGTAGGATTCCTCCTCCCTCATCCCTGGCAGGGGGTAGGTATGTTTGGGAAGAATGCTGTTCATGGACATTTGGCTTCCTAAGGGTTGTGACCTATGACAGAGACTGAGAGTATCCTCCAATATCTACTGCCCCTCCTTTTATTTTATTTATTTTTTTTGTGGTACTGGGGATTGAACTCAGGGGCATTCTACCTTCGAGCTATACCCCCAGACCTATTTTTTATTCTTTATTTTGAAACCAGGTCTCACTAAGTTGCGGAGTGCCTCACTAGGTAGCTGAGGCTAGCCTCGAATCCGGATCCTCTAGTCTCAGCCTCCCAAATGCTGGGATTACAAGCGTGAGCCACCATGCCCAGCTCTGCCCTTCCCCCCTTTTAAATAGCAGAACCCTTGAATACAAGTCCATTATGAATAAAGACATTATTCACAAACTCCCCTTGCAGGTAGCTGTAGACCATGTGACCAAGCCCAAAACAACAGAAAAGAGCAGGAGAGCTGTGGCAACATTAATTCGTTCAAATGAATTGGATGCAGGCAAGCTGGGTTCAACGTTTCCACTCTTACCACTTAATTTGCCAAAGCTTTTCTAAGCACTAGAGACCAAACAGTGAACAAGACAGGTAAGATCCTGGCTTTCATGGAACTCATAACCTCAGCAGAGACCATGCACAGACATTTACATGACTCAAGGAGAGTGACAGCGCATAGGAGAGTAGGCTGCCCTCAAACCTGCCATCCCCTCATCTCAGTCTCTCAAGTACTGGGATTACTGGCATGCGCCACCACACCCAGCTGTGAGAGATGCTTTTAAGGAAATAAAACATGGTGATGTGATATTGGCTGTGGGTGCTACTTTAGTTACGTAAACAGGCTTATCTGAAGAGTACATCTGAGTTAAGACCTAAAATTGGAGTAGGGATCTTTAAGACCTAGAGAAAGAAGTTCTAGGCTGGAGGAATAAATAGAAGAGCCCTGAGGCAGGGATAAGCTTGGCATGTTTGAATGAAAGTCAGCTCTTCTGGAACAGTCCATGAGCAGGGGCAGCTATGAGAAGTGTAGTTTGGTAGGCAGGAATCAGATCTTGTAGGGTTTGTAAATTTGGTAATTGACTTGGATTTAATTCTTAAGGACAAGGGGTAGCAAGGAAGGGACTTATTAACTTATTTCTGATTTCTTCCTTTCTTTTTCTTTTATCCTCCCCCTTGCCCCCGCTTTTTTGTGGTGCTGGGGATCAAATCCAGGGCCTTGAACATGCTAGATAAGCACTCTATAATTAAGCTACACCCCAGTCTTTCCATAGGGACTTTCAATAACATAATTGTTGCAAATATTTGTAATCTATTAAAGACAGAGTTTTCCAAAATTCTGTACACTGGCTGTTACATAGATCTTGATTTCTTCTGATTCAGAAAAAATGTTCCAGCAACTAAGTGGCCCATGGTATCCCCAACCCTCACCCAGCCACCTCCTGTGGGGAGTTTGGTGATTCTCTTTCTGGGGAGTACTGGGGGTCGAACCTAGGGGCATTCTACCTCTGAGATATATTCCTGGCCCTTTTTATTTTTTATTTTGAAACAGGGTCTCACTAAGTTGCTGAAGGTTTTGCCTCTAACCTAGGACCTTCCTATCTCACCCTCCCAAGTACTGGGATTACAAACATGCACCACCATGCCTGGTTGGGAATGGTGATTCTTCATCTTGTGTCTGTTCACCATAAAGATTCCAGGAGGAGCCGGGCGTGGTGGCGCACACTTGTAATCCCAGCATTTGGGAGGCTGAGACTGGAGGATCCGGGTTCGTGGCCAGCCTCAGCTACCTAGTGAGGCACTCCGCAACTTAGTGAGACCCTGTTTCAAAATAAAGTATAAAAAATAGGGCTAGGGGTATAGCTTGGAGGTAGAATGCCCCTGAGTTCAATCCCTAGTACCGCAAAAAAAAAAAAAAAAAAAAAAAAAAAGAAAAGATTCCAGGAGGAGGGGTTGAACCTTGTGTGAAATGTCCATGAAAGAGAAATTCAAGCAGTAGTGCTTGTGGGGCTGGTTGTACACACCTGTAATCTCAGTACTCGGAAGGCTATGATAGGAGAACTGAAGGTCTGCTGGGCATGGTGGCACATGCTTGTAATCCCAGTACTTGGGAGGTTGAGACAAGGGTACTTCAGGTTTGAGGACAGCCTCAGCTACCTAGTGCCCTCCACAACTCAGTAAGACTCTGTTTCAAAATAAAGAATAAAAAATAGGACTGGGAGTGTAGCTTGGAGGTAGAATGCCCCTGGGTTTAATCCCAAGTACCAAAAACCAAAATCAAGAAAAAAAAAAAGTGAATTGTGATTTTGTAGACTACTTGGTAATAAGAACATCATCATGTTTCAGTCTCAATATTATTATTATTATTTTTTTCTTTTCAGTCTCAATATTCCTGAACTTTTAGATATTTAAGATGGGGGTAGGGGGTTTGTATTATTTTCCACAGAACACAAATGAGATAACTCCTGAAGAACTTTGCTTAAAATAATTTTACATTCTGTACAGGCTAAAAGTACTATCCTTTTCTTTTTCTCTTTTGGCTTCTCCTTTGTTCTTTTGTTTACTTTATTCCCATTAATGTTCCAAAATAAGTATGGCTGAAAAAAAAAGTTGTTTTGGTAACACTTGGAGTAATATAACTTGAATTCCACAGAAGGCATTGGTGGCAGATATATTCCCCCTACTGTACCCCCATCTTCTCTGGGGTAAAGAAATGGGATGGGGCAGTCACACCTGGCCTACCATCCCTGTGATCCACCGATTATGCGCCATGGCCTAAACGGGGCTCCATCCATCTCCCCAACTGATTCCCTTCCATTCACCCCTTCTTCATTGTGTAGCAGGGTTTCTCATTCTGGCAACCTTTTCACTGGTTTCCAACTGCTGCTTAACCCAAGGCTTGTCTGGCTCTGGAACACACAATGCAGGCAGGAGCATATAAGCTCCAGAGTGTACAGAATTTGAATGAAGCTTCAGCAGGGCCATGCAGAGAAATGCTTGAGACCTAGGGCCTGCTGCTGCCTTCAGAGAAAAGGGAAGAAGGTGGGGCTCTTTCGGGGATAGACTGCCATTTTGATGGATCTTTAAGTCTGCATCACCCAGGAAGTGAGGAGGCATTTTAGGAGCAATACCTTGGGTACTGCCCCTCATGTGACTTTAAGGTACTAAGATATTTTAGGAACATAGAGTGTTTTTAGATTTGAATGTTGGGCTAGAAAAAAATTATTTTGGAAATAAATTCAAACTATTAATTAAAAGAGAATTAATTTTCATCCCCTTTCTTTTTTCTTTTAAAGTATATGACATGGAAACTACACTAGGGATAGTAAAAGATAACAATCTCCTTGTTTCTGTCTACTAAAATTCAAACTAATATTTGTTCCTAACTATAATCTGAAACCTCCTGTTAGCAGATACACATGTGATACATCTTAAGATTGATTCCTAAATCCTAGAAATTGTTAGCACTGCAATACATACAGTACCCAATTTAGGGACTGGCTGGGGTCTGCCTGATATATAGTTTATGGAATAGATGAATTTTAAGATGTGAAAAGGCAGAAATCAAGAACTTCAGAACCAGATAATTAACCAGATTGCTTTGGTTATTATGTTAATGTCAGTCCACTAAATAACTCACAATTGGCAGCTTTTGGTGAGCACTCCTCTGGGAAATGTGGCAATCACATGTTTTTATGTACTCGGCAACATATGTATGAACATGGATTGATTTCCTTTAGGCAGGGCATGAGCAGGTCCTGAGAGCATAATGGCCAATGTGTTTCTCGGTATAAAGCCCCACAGTGTATGCAGAACGTTACTCCACAAGGCTCTGAGATGGGGTATGAATTGCTGGGTGGAAAAGGCGATGTAAAACATCCTGACAGTACTAAATCTCTCAACTGCTTTTTCGTTACTTTGAGACCCCAAAACTTAAGGGTCTGCTAGTTCCTGGGTATGAAGAAAGAATTTTTAATGGGGCCAAATGTAGGTGTTTACAAGGGGGGATTGTTGTTTTTTATTAGGAGCTGCCTTATGTTCAATAGTTGTATTTACTTTGTCAAGCTAGCCAGAATTAGAAAATCCCCATTGCTAGGCAGCCTAGAGCGTCTGCAAAGTATTTCTGGGCATTCAGAGCTGAAGCATGTGCTGCCCAAAGGCAGGTTTCATTACAGTGTGTTATTTAGTCCTCTTTTCGTCCCTCCCTACCCCCATACCCCCAGATAGGAGCATGTCTATAACAGGAAATCTTGGTTACTTTATGCCGAGACATATTTACATGACTGAAACACGACAATTAACACATTTGTAAAGCTTGAGGGATAGGCACACTTTAATGGTTTTTTGAAGCAGACTGATTTCCTGGAGCTTTTAATCTTATTTTATTTTGTTCTGCATGCATGAACAAGTTCTTCTTTACTATAGGTATTTGACAAAGTTTACCTGGTATGAATGTGAGTGAAAAGAAAATAACACAAAAATTAATTTTATGTTTTATCTTTGCCAAACTATTCTTAATTTCTTTCACCAGTTTAATGTACATTGAGAACTATGGTATTATTTTTGTCATGGTGTGTTAGTCTTTATACAAAGGCGGTTAAGTGGCATATTTTCGGCTTCACAAATGTAATGTAGCTTTCTTTATATTTATTGGGTAAAGACTTTTCATAATGAATAAAAGGGATAAATTACAACAAAGATTTTCTTCATTTTTCATGGACAGATAAAGGTATACTCTCCTAGATGTTGTACATTTGTTTGCTCTCAACTTTAACACTCAGGTCATATTAAGTACTATTATTTGATAAATGCTACTGTGTGTGTTCTGCCTATCTATCTATCTATCTATCTATCTATCTATCTATCTATCTATCTATCTATCCGTATATATGTATATATATGTAAATATATAACATGTCAATGTTATTGTGCATATTTTATTTATCTTTTATGTCTATACATTAATTAATTGCTAATACCCTGGTAAAATCTAGAAAGAAAGAAAGAAAGACAGACAAAAATAAAACAAAAAAACTTTGGCATCAGAGTCCTCTAAAATGAAATGAAAATTTCCATTTTTCCTTTGATTTCTGAAAGCATGTAACCCTGGAAACCTCCCATCCCAACTTTTTCTTGAAAGTTATGGCAAACTTACAAATTACACTGGTTTCACATAGTTACCCAGTACATCTATCTCCCCCTCTACAGATTTTCCTCCTCACAAGTTTCAAAGGGAGCTAGTGAACAGACTGGGCAAAAGCAGAGCCCTCTCTCCACATGCCCCAGGGCAGGGATGGGGCAGCCAAAGACCCAGCGCTCTGGCTGAGGGACACGGATCAGAGATGGGGACATAACTCCCAAGAGTAACTCTTTGCTGAAGTGACTTTACAGATAAGAAGCAAGCAGTGATTCCAGTCAGTCTTAGATAGAATGCTTCTCCATGAATAATGGGAGATAAAGTAAAGAAAATGAAGCAAATAAAGCAAGGAAAAAATACTGATGAAAACACAGAAAAGAACAAAATATTTGTGAGTATATAGATAAACAACTATGCCTACTTCTAGCTTTTTTATAGTTTATTTGGCTTAATCAAAATGCGCTTTTCTATAGAAATGGTAACAAGAGCTAGGTTTAATTTCCACATGGATAATTTAAAAGTAATTTCTCATAGAGATTATTTTCTATTCTTTAAAAACTCATTTGCTTTTACATGTGGAGGATTTCCCCCCCACTACTTAACTTTACCATTGAGCTAAATCTGTTTACAAGGAGGTCTGAAAGAGCCTCAAAATGTAGAAGAACTGACTCCATATACTGAAGTGGATAAATCTTGTCTCAGGTTTTCACTGTACTGGAATGACCACTCTGGTTCAAGCAGGAACCCTGAGATTTACTGTCATTTCACTTGGGGTCTGCAGGTATGCTGTGGGAATGATACTTTTGTATTTGTGAAATTACATTCCAAAATGAAATAGTGGAGAGAATTGACTTTGTAATTGCTATGTAGGATTATTCTCTAAGGTTTTAAAGATCTAAGTTACATAAAACACACATATTTATGCATTTTTTAAATTTGAGTCCTTCAATATAAATACACATAAAAATTTCTCGAGATAATCAAAGCAAAGAAGTGATTTGTGGAAAAAAGACCATCAAATGGCTTCCGAGGTTCAATACTGATAAGTTCCACAATTTAAGAAATGATGAAAAAAAAATGAAATATTTTCCTTGAAAAGATATCAGGTATTGGCATCCCCCCCCCTTTATTGCTATCTCATGTCCTAAAGGGATATTAGTTTGCTCTAAAGTCAGTTGTAGCAAATACATCAAATATCTGTAAATTACAGAGTATATTATAAACACTTAACTGTTCTGTTTCTAAATGAAACATTCTAACAAGTATTTTCAATTTATCATTATATCTTTATTTTTGTGTGAACATTCTAAATCTATTAAGTGGCATGTGTACTTTAAATCTATCTTAAATATTTTAGAATTGACTTCTTTTAACTAAATATTCGTATTTCACCTAAAAGATCATTGATTATATTATAAAATCATGAATAGCAAACTCTCTAAACAGCTATGGAAAAATAAAAGTGGGGACATATTTCTTATTTGTAAATTAGCCAAAAGAATTTCCAATCGTATTGCCAATTAAAATAATTCAGTAATACCAATAATTCATATATACTAATAAATTGCTACATGAAAAAGAAGTTCACAGGTAGATATACAACTCAAGCTGCAATAAAGATCAATTTTAGTTATTATTACTTTATTAGAAAAATATACTTATTGCCTTTACACTTTCATGGTTATTTTTCTTTTTCATTCAGATGTACTATAAAGTACCTATTTAGTTTGGTTTACTATGTAAAACACAATGAAATTTTAATAAAACTGTTCCCGTGTATAATAACTGGGTTTAATTTTTTATTTTAATCTCTTACATTAATGTATTATATTAATCACATTAACATATTGTACAGTCTTATTTTTTCCCAAGTTAAAGACTTTTAAAAATAGAGGATGTGCCACA
>PVLC010008129.1:0-37500 GCA_004027655.1 Graphiurus murinus | reverse complement strand
CTATAATAATTATGATGTAATAAGGTTAAAAAACAAGTAAAAAAATTTTCAGTGAATTTTACTTTAGAATCACCTGTAATATTTAAGGAAGTCACCTAAGTATGGGGTTCATAGGTAGTTTTATTCCTGAAAAATTATATCCAAGTTAAGAGCCGGGCATGGTGGCGCACGCTTGTAATCCCAGCATTCGGGAGGCTGAGACTGGAGGATCCGGGTTCGCGGCTAGCCTCAGCTACCTAGCGAGGCACTCTGCAACTTAGTGAGACTTGGTTTCAAAATAAAGAATAAAAAATAGGGCTGGGAGTATAGCTTGGAGGTAGAATGCCCCTGAGTTCAATCCCTAGTACTGCAAAAAAAAAAAAAAAAAATTATATCCAAGTTAAGTAGTTATGAAGATATACTATTGGACTTAGGAAAATGACTTGCCAAATGGAATATAAAATGAGAATAGCAAAATACAATCCAACTTATTAGGTTCAGGTCTAAAGTAGTTTTGTTCCCAGGAACAGAGGCATCCTAAAAAGATCTTGAAACTCATATGAAAAAAGGAATACTGCCTTTTGGGCCGTGAGTGTCAACATTACATATAAGATGGTGACATGTGTATTTTCAAAGTATGTCATTTAGAAAAAGCAGATCAAAGTGATGAGATATCATTCAGCTGAAACTTCATTTTTTTTTTTCCTAGTGTCAATGGAGACAGCAGGTTTCCATTTCCCTAGCACTAAGCAAGTTGGTGTAATTTGTTGAGAGTGTGATACATAGTCCATCCCAAGGAAGGTGGACATAAAGACATGTTGTTTAGTTAAGGCAGTCAGGCTCATTACTATCTCCAGTGATTTGATACAAGAATTGATGCTGATAAACTAGTCAGGCTGGCAATTAGAAACCATTTAAAAGAGTATGGTATATTACATGAAAAACACTACTGGTACATGAAATAAATCTTAATAAAAAAGTAATAGGCTGCTTTGTACTATGCAGACAGTAATGAGAAGATATGTAGTACACAGTAGTGGCAGTATATGCTTTTGGGAGCTTGTGAAAAGGAAAATGAGTTCTTATTTCAGATATCTTTTGATAAAGCCCCCTTTTTAAAATGAAAGAATAACTTAAATATCCATAAATGATGTATTTTTTCTTACCCTCATATGGCAATGCTAATGTTAATGTAGCTGCTCCTGTCATTCAGGGTAGGATCAATTAGTTTTAATTTTGGATAATTTTGTTTTGTTTTGTGGTGCTAGGGATGGAACCTAGTGTCTTGCATATGCTAGGCAAGTGCTCAACTACTGAGCTACATCCCAACCCTTTTTAAATTTTATTTTGAGACAGGGTCTCACTAAGTTGACAGCTGGCCTTGAACTTGTCATCCTCTTTGACTCAGCCTCCTGAGTAGCTAGTATTACAGGTGTGAACCACTATGCCCAGTTAGTAGAGAATTCTTATAGAATTATGTATCACTCCTTTATGGCACCTTAGAATAATAGGAAAAACTAAAAACCTGCAGTCCTCCTGTCTCAGGCTTCCAAGTACTGAGATTAAAGGCAGGCACCATCATGCCCAGCAGGGAAGGATTTCTTGATTTGTAAATTATTTTGGAGAAGGATTAAAGCATTATGTGGGCACACTAGGAAAACTTATTTTTGCTAGTTACTTTATAGACACTAAAATCTAGGATTACTTTTAAGCATGTATACTCATGGAAACAAAATAACACTAAGCAGTTTTGTTATTTTTATTGAACAGAATGATGTATGAAAGTAAATCACAAGCCTGGCGTGGTGGCCCATGCTTGTAATCTCAGCATTCGGGAGGCTGAGACCGGAGGATCTGGGTTTGCGGCCAACCTCAGCTACCTAGTGAGGCACTCCGCAACTTAGTGAGACTCGGTTTCAAAATAAAGAATAAAAAATAGGGCTGGGGATATAGCTCGGAGGTAGAATGCCCCTGAGTTCAATCCCCAGTACCGAAAAAAAAAAAAAAAAAAAAAAGAAAGAAAGTAAATCACAAGCTAATATCCAGTAAAAAGAAGACAACTAGATATGTTATATAATATGAAATGGGCTAATTATTAAATATCTTTAAATGTCATTTTTTTCCTTAAAAAAGTTCCTCTTCCTTGTCAACATGTCACTAAGAACAGAATAATAATCAAAGCTTAATCATTTCATCTAAAATGTTTTAGTATGAGGTGAGGTCTTGCATGATGTCATGTGACAAATACTCCCTGACATAACTATGCTCGCAGAATAAAAGAAGTGGGAAGGAGAGCACATCCTGGGTTAATAGCACCAGTGGTCCTGACACTCTGCTCTAGTTGAAACACACAGTGCCATCATTACCCACAAAGCTTGGACTTGCAATCTGAAGTTCTTACAAGTCGATCTATGTGACTTCAACAACTCTTAACCTCCTCAACATATTACTATACAATACAAACAGATGCCATTGCTGGAATGATAGCAAATGAATGGAAGTGTGTCCAACAAACTAAATTAGAAGCTGGGATGTCCTAATAAATCTTTGAAGAATTTACCTACAGGCTGAAAACCCAACTAAGGGACAGGTTTGTTAATACCCTCTGAAATTAGAAGGTGAAAACTGAATTGAGTAACTGGAGAATATATTGTAAGGCTTTCAAAATCACACTGTAAGACAATATTCACCACAGTTTGACTTGGAATTAAGTGTAACTTACCAATGATATTAAATATAAAATTGCTTAATACTGTCCTAAACTGTTTTAGAAAATTACAATGACTAGGAAGGGAAGAGAGAGAACTCTAGAGCAGAAATGCAAGACAAACAGACTTTGATTTCTTATCTTAAAAAGTATCTATCAAAGATACTTAAAAGTATTTATTAAAGAAATGATACTTTTCTAGTATAATTCTAAAATAGAAAATTCTGCTACATTTCTCTTTTAAAATGGCATATCCATCATAGATTAATACAGAAATATAAGAAATGGTTACCTCCACTTCTATGAGCCACCCCCTACCCCTGAAAGATGTTTCCTATTCTTAGAACCAAAATTTGAGCAAACAGTTAGGTCTGGCGTCTTGTGTAATGAGTCCTATCAGGCCAGGATTCTTTTAATCACATTCAAGTGGCATTTGGAAGTACTTCACCTCTGACAAAGTTTAATGTGCATGTGTGCACATGCACGAGTGTTTTCATCTTCAGAAAATGAGCCTTGAAGAGGGATACTCAATAACCCCAAGAGCTTATTAACCAGTGCTCCTCGTCGTCTCCTTAAAGGAACATGGGAAGCTGAAGAGCTCCTGTAAGGACAAGTGGAGATAAAGACGTGTAGCACATTGTGTGGGAGAGGAGCGCTATGCTTATTTGTCAGCTCCCACACGACAGGCTGCTGCTCCGTACTACTGTTACTAAAAATACCATGCTTGGCGTGGTAGATGTGAAAAAATCTGTAGTCTGATTTGGAAACAATTCAGTGAGGTAAAAATGTAACTAGGATCTTTCACTGTTTTACACTTCTCCTATTTCCCCTAAGGTTGACCCCAAATCCAGGGGCAATTAAATACGAAATCAACTTCTCAGTAATTGTAAATAGTAATTGTACAAAGAGGGCAGATTTTGATTATTTTGCATTACTGAAGACAGCCTACATTATTTTAAAACACACTTTTTGAGCCAGGTATAGGAGTGCATGCTTGTAATACTAGTACTTGGGGAGGATGAGATAGAAGGATCGCAGGTTCAAGGCTGGTGCACACTAACTTAAGAAGACTGTTTCAAAATAGAAAATAAAATAGGGCTGGGGGTATAGCTCAGACGTAGAAAGCCCCTGGGTTTAGTTACCAGTACCAACATACATACAAATCCAAAACCAAAAAACAACCTTTTTGATGATTGTTTTAGATTTCATTATACTTTTTTTCAAACCATTGGATCTGTCAAGTTTAAAGATGAGTTTAATAATCTAGATATTAGATAAGATTTTCTGATGGCCAAAATGAAGCAATCTTAATCTGGCTCAATATTATCTTTCTTAGTAATTGTTTATGCCACAGTGGACATTTTTTTTTTTTTTTTTTTTTTTTTTTTTTTTTTGCGGTACTGGGGATTGAACTCAGGGCATTCTACCTCCGAGCTATACCCCCAGCCCTATTTTTTATTCTTTAGTTTGAAACCGAGTCTCACTAAGTTGTGGAGTGCCTCACTAGGTAGCTGAGGCTGGCCTCAAACCGGGATCCTGTTGTCTCAGCCTCCCGAATGCTGGGATTACAAGCATGCGCCACTATGCCTGGCTAGTGGACAGTTTTTTAAGCATTTCTCATTTAATGGGTATTTATGTTTCATCTATCTCAAATGACAAGCAGAGAATCAGGTAAAATAAAAACTTATATAAATATCCAAGAAAATTCAGAAGGAGAATAGTTAAGGAAGAGTTTATTAGCTTAATACTCATCTAACTTTAAGACCTCCTCTGTTTTCCTTGTTCAACAAATATTTAATGAGCACCTACTCTTCAGTCTGAGACAACAAGCTAGCTGGAGATGCAAGGAGTTCATGTTCTCAAGATGGTGCTGTGAAGGAGCCAAGCATGAGGCACTTAAAGGACACTGTGGGGAGAGATGACCAGCCAAGGGAAGGCTCTGGAGAGGACGTCTGCTCCAGCTGAATTTAAAAGGCAAGTTCAAGTTAGATAGAAATTGAGAGTCCTAAGAGAAGAAAATGAACAGCAAACAAAAAAGTTGCTCTTCTGTTGCTGACATAATTTCTCTCCTGATCTCTGTCCAGAAGGAACTCGGTGTTAAAAGAAAGGAAGACTGGTTTATGTCACACATGGTGAGAATGGAATAGGGAGATACTAAGGAGACAAGGATAGATGGGTGGATGGATGAACAGACATACCAATTCGATGGATATTTGTTAAAGTCTTGTCATGTGCCATATCTTATATTAGGCACCAGGTCCACTAATATCCTTTTCTATTCTAGGATCCCACTTGCATTTAGTTACTTTCTCTCCATCATCTCCCCTAATTTGTAACAATTCCCCATTTTTTCTGCCCTTTTATGTATGACTTTGATACTTCTGAAGAGCACTGGTGTTATTTTGTAGAATATTCCTCAACATGAGTTTGCCTGAAATTTCCTCATGATTGAAGATGTACATTTTGGGCAAGATTAGAATGAAAATGACGTATGCTTCTCAGTTCATCAAGCCAGGGGTTCATTATGCTGCTCCATATTATTGCTGGTACTATTTACCTTGACTATTTGGTTAAACTGGTGTGTCAGGTTTCTTCAAAGTAAAATTGCCATCTTTCCCTTTGTTACTGGTCAATACCGTGGCCAAGATATCTTGAACGCTGCAAATCCCACTTCCCCTCAAATTTATGCTCACTAATTTTCACATCCATCAAGGGATCTTGTCCACAGCATTTATTACTATGGTGTTTGCTTGGTGGTGATTCTTTAGTTCCCTCTTTCCTTCCACATTTATTAATTGATTTGATTATATAGTATGGGCTCATGGATATTTATTTTATTCTATAGGTTAAAAATCAATACCATCATTATTTATTTTTTATTTTGTTGCTAAAATTGTTTTAGGCAAGGAGGGAACAATGCAAATGACCCGGGAGGAGTTTTCCACACAGAGGGTGGAGCAGATACAAATTCCTGACATGCTGGACAAGGAACACAAAGAAGGTGAAGGTGGCTGCAGCTTGGTGGATGGGGGGAAAGTGAGAGGGAATGAGTGCAGAGAGCAGACAGCGCCCTTTGTAACCCACAGCAAAGAGTATGAGTCTTAATTTTGATGGGAAGCCATTGGAGTGTTTTGAGCAGTTGAGTAGTCTACTCTGATTTGCTTTGTGATAACAGATTGCTCTGAGTGTATGGCAAACAAAATGTGGGTAGATAAGTAAGGAGGCTACTGTGGCAGCCTCTGTGAAATTTTTCTTGTTTTTGGTGGTGCTAGGGAATTGAATCCAGGGTCTCACACAGGCTAGGCAAGTGTTGTCTTGTGAGAGATTAATGGTAGCAAGATATAATGGGTATTAGAGTCATAATTGCAGCAGGAACATGGTAAGAAGTGGTTAGTTTTGGTATATGTGTGCATTTATATAGGAATATGTCAAACATACAATGCTAAATGCAACACTCATATACTCGTGCCTAAATCTTATCATATTCTAACAGTTGGACATATTTGCTTCATAATAAAACAATGATGAAGACCCCTGTGTAAACACACACACACACAACCTTTGCATATTTCTCAACTAATCCATAATTGCCCAGAGATAAGTACTGAAATAAAATATATCTGATATTTATTTTTCTTATGAACAGCTCACCCCCCCCCCCATGGCACTGGGGATTAAACCCAGGGGCATTCTACCTCTGAGCTGAGCTACAATCTCAGCCTTATTTTACTTATATTTTGAAACAAAGTCTCATTAGGTTGATGAGAATCTCACTACTTGCTGATGCTGTCCTCGAATCTATGATCCTCCTGTCTCAGACTCCCAAGTACTGGGATTACAAGTGTGTGCCACCACGCCAGGCTTCACGGACAGATTTAAACTACTACTAAATTTATGTATAAATAGTTCCCCTTACCCATGGTTTCACTTTCTTGGCTTTAGTTATCTGCAGTCAACCATGGTTTGAAAATATTAGGGGGAAAACTGGAGAGATAAACAACCCATAAGTTTTAAATTGCACACTCCTCTGAGTAATGTGAAGAAATCTCATACCATACTGCTATAGCATACCCTGGACATAAATCATCCCTTTGCCCAGTATATCCATCTGGATTACACTACCCACCCTACAGTCACTTAGTAGCTGTCTTAGTTACCAGATCAACTGTGGCAGTATTGCAATATTGCTTGTGCTTAAATAAACTTTATTTAATAATGGTCCAAAGAATAAAAGTAGTGATTCTGGCAACATGGATATGCCAAAGAGAAGCAGTAAAGTGTTTCTGTTATGTGAAAAGATGAAAGTTCTTGACTTAAGGAAAGAATGCACTGTTATGATGAGGTTGCTTAGATACAAAGTAGTTACAAATCTTCTACCCATGAAATTGTGAAGGAAAAGAAATTCATGTTAGTTTTGCTATCATACCTCACATACTTGTCACAGTATGTGACAAGTGCTTAGTTGAGATGGAAAAGGCATCACATTATAGGGTATGGTACTATATGAGGTTTAGGCATCCAATAGGATCTTGGGTACCCTATCAGCAAGTACTATATATATCTACATAAAATATAATGACATAATTTTATGTGTTTAAAAGTTTGTGCAAGTGGAGCCTGTAATCCCAGTACTTGGGAGGTTGAGACAGGAGGAACATAGGTTCAAAACCAGCCTCAACAATTTAGTGATGCCCTCAACAAATTAGCAAGACCCTGTTTAAAAAAAAAATAGGCCGGGAATATAGCTCAGATGAAGAATGTCCCTGGGTTCAATCCCCAGCACCACAAAGAAAAAAAAAATCAGGAAGCTATTCTGGTGAGAAATAAGAAATTATACATTTCTTACTCTTGTGAAGCAAAGACAATAACCCAGAATGCTATTTTATGGCAGAAAACCTCTGCAGAAGTGAGCTCAGCAACAGGACGAGGATGGCATGTCACAGCCATGTGGATCAGGTTGTACCTTTGGCAAGACAGGACTCTAAGAAACCTCTGCATCCAGGTGGCCTGAGAGAAAGCCCCCAGTGCCAGGGAGAAAAAGAAGTTTTTTCTTTCTTTTTTTTTTTTTTTTAGTGCTGGATATAGAACCCACCCAGGGGTGTTCTACCTCTGAGCAACACCCCCAGCCCTATTTTAT
This sequence comes from Graphiurus murinus, assembly GCA_004027655.1. NCBI lineage: Eukaryota > Metazoa > Chordata > Mammalia > Rodentia > Gliridae > Graphiurus > Graphiurus murinus. The sequence goes on along the minus strand of PVLC010008129.1, from coordinate 29,677 downwards.
TTTTTAATTTTGAAACAGGGTCTCATCGTGTTACAGATGCCTTTGAGTGAGAAAGTGAAGAAGTACTAGTAAGAAAGCTGCGTTTTCAGGAGGCTGTGGTGTTCTGAAAAACCCTACCCAGTTCCTCCAGAGTCTAGAATAAGCCCTACTGCAATCATTGAGAGCCCATGCTACCTGCACTGAGGCTGACTTTCATCACCAATCTCTCCTCCCTTCCTGGAACCCAGCAACAAAGCTGGAAGAATAACTACCAATGGAATAATCGGCTTCCAGGAAGTATTCCCATCATTATAAAAGTCAGGAAGGTTTAGAGAAGCTGGCAGGAAATACAGCAGTCCAAATGGCCCTGCCCATGTTCAATCAAAACACCTATTTAGTTTTGTTTTCTAGTTACAGGATTAACATGTAGCCCAATTTATGTATTTAGTTTTTTTGAGTATTTCTCCCTCTTCCTTCTCTCACTCATAATTCCTTTATTCTTTATACCTACACTCCTCAGAGAGCTTAAGTATATGCAAAAGCCTCCAAATTGTAATGACAGAGTATAAATAGAAGTTAAATAATGGTTTAAAAGATCATTTGTTGGAATTAGAAATCACTGACAGGAAGTAATTTAAAATAATAGTTGTGTGGACATGTATAAAAGATTTAGGTTCAAGTTGCTGGGGAAATAGCTCCTAGTGAAACCAATGAGTCTATATAGGGCCATCTATATCAGATACTTTTTTTTCTTCTTTTTTTTTTTTTTGGTAGTGCTGGGGATCAAACCCATATCACTGAGCTACACTCTAACCCAACAGCTACATTTTTATCTTACTTTTCTTTATTCTCTATAATCTGTTATGCTAACCATTTATTGGAAGGTAATTTTATGTGTCTCTTTCCTTCCTTACTTTTACCAGAATTTTCGATGTGTTCATAATCTTAGAATAACAGCGTCCCTAACTCTTTTCTCTGCTTTCACCAACATGTCTGGTCTACTTCTTCCATAGAAAGTTATGAAATTCTGCTCTTAGCATATCACCAAGAACCTGCAATGGTCCTCCTTATCTCTGTGGCTTTCAAGGTGCCCCACGAATCATTCCCATCTCAGTTATTTTCCCTAATATAAACTATCTGTAGCAGGATAGTTTCTAGACTGTTTTCAACTTTCAGCTGGCATCCCTGCCTCCTTGCTTTTATGTTGTACTCTATCAAGAAGATCTTTTTTCAATGACCTTATGCTAGTTAACCTAATTCTACTACACTTCAAACTTTGGTCAACCTTCCTTATTCTAGACCTAACTGGCCTTTCTTCCTAAGCTATAATCAGAGCCTACTCTGCACAGTTTTATACTTCATTATATACGACTGCCTCATATATACTCACCTTTTCTGTTCTAATATATTGTAAAGTCACCAAGGGTAGAAAGATAGCATGATATGTGAAAAAAGACACCAATAATAATCACAGGCCAGTGTTCATTAAGGTAAAATATCAACCAGAAATCTGTGCTATACAATCTTGGATTTCTTTGCTGTGGAGAACCTTATTTAGATGTATAAGAGCAAGAGTTAACAATATTAACCACTATTGTGAGGGAATACAGCTACAGAATCTGCTCGCAGAAAAAGAAATCAACTGGAGAATGTTCTAACATTATCTTCAGCTGCTTATCTCTAAAAGAAACTGTAATCTGCAATTGTAAAATATTGTTTTACATATTATAAGAAAAGCTCCTTTTTGGATATACTCCAAATATAACTTTAAGTGATAGTTTTTATGCTTTAATATGCTTTGTTTTGTAGAGGAATTGTTCAGCACTATTAAACGGGCTTTCATGATTTGACACTAACTCATTTTCCAACTTTATTTTCCATTACCCAGCACTGAGGTTACTTGCAAAAATCATTAATCATTGTTGAATAAGGGGAATGCTGTTGCCACACTGGAGCACACTACCAAGAGAAGCAGCCAAGTGCAGTATCTACCCTTGTTTCATGTTATTTGGGGACCTATTTAAAACAACTGTTGCTTTCTCTGACTATGGTAACTTACTAGTGATGTCATGTCTCTTAAGAGTGGCATGTTATCACCCAGGCATGGTGGAACACATTTGTGATCTCAGTACTTCGGAGGCTGAGAAAGGAGGATCGCAGGTTGGAGGCCAGTGTCAGCAATGTAGCGAAACTCTAAGCAACCTAGAGAGACTGTTTCAAAACAAAAAATAAAAAAGGGCCAGCGGTGTATCTTGGAGGTAGAATGGCCCTTTGTTCAATCCCCAGTAAAACACACATACACACACACACACACACACACACACACACACACTCACACACACACTCTCTCTCTCTGTTCAAAAGGAATAGCATGTATATTTAAAAATGTGAAATTAAAAGAAAATCTGTAATATGTTTTTCAACTCACTAAAAGTACAAATAAATTTTATTCAAAGCAATGAAGAGGTTGAGTATCTAATTGTCAACCTCAAACTCCATTTTTCTAGTTCCCATTTGTTGGTGGTATAGAAGTTGCTGAAGAGGCACTTAAACTACACCAATATTCTTTTATTCTCTTCAACTCAACTCCAGCATGACTAGCATTTGAATAATATTTATGTTTGGCTATGCAAATATTATGAACAACCTGCCTCTGTTATTAAGGCACCATAAGACATAACTGCATCTGAAGGATTTAGGATGAAGCACAGAGCAGACTGTTTTGCTGAAATCAGATGTAGTTCGGCAGTTATTGTGTAGTGTTAAACAGTTGGCACATTTCACATCTTTGGCATGTAAAAGTCAATTGGGTTTAGACTTATGTCGTTTAAATGATGCCAATGTGTACTTCTCACCTTCTTAAATATATCAAAATTCCTTAGGATGCCAAATGAAATCTATCCTCTGGGATTAGAATGTGCCAACAGTTTAATGGTACATGGAAGCATTACTGGAAAAACTTGAGAGGGGAAAAAAGACCTTTTTGCCCAGTAACAGACTAACATATCATAAGCGAGCATGAATTACAGCTCTGGAAATTATCTGATGAACTTTAGGCCAGGGAGCCAAAGCAGATAATTCAGTACAAATTTTAGAATGATGGCTACATAATTTTCTCAACTGCATTGCCTCTGGGTATAATACTAGCTTTCTTAAAGCTCTCTTGGCAATGAGTTTTGCTGTTGTAAAGCTTTAGAGCAAGTCATATTTATGAACTTGGAAAGAAAAAAAATTTGATTTTCATTTTAAGAATTGGGGTGGTAGTCGTAATGATTAAGCAGATAAGGATTCTGAGTAAATATTCAGATAAATATGTTCTGTATGTATGAATTAAGTGGAAAAGTTGACACTAATGCAAATTGTGGACTTGCTTGGCTTGTGGTCTGGCAAGTATGTGCTTGTTTTGTGCAGAGAGGAGGAAGTATAGCAAACAATAATTATAACCTAAGATAATAGGTAAATATGTGGTATTTGAACATTACTACTTTTTGGTATTTATAACTTGTTCTTTAAAAAGTCATAGGTTTCACAGTTTTAGAATAAAGATAATACAGCATGAACTTTAACAAGTGATTTTGTAAAATTACTGCTACTAAAATTAAAAATATTAATACAAATAATGTTAGATTCTACTTATAATAGTTTTTCACTATTAATAACCTTGGATATGAACAAGAAACATTGGAAGCAGCATTGTGAACATACTGGATGTGCTGAGAAAACAAATTCTATAATGTGTCTAACATGGGAAAATCAAACTTGAAATACCTTTAAGACAGGACAAATCACAAATAAAGTGCTATAAAATAGACCCACAGTGAAGGAAAATATTATTATGCTATCCATAATAAATAGCAATTTCACATTTTTGAAAATAAATATAAAAGGAAACTTAATGGAAGCTGTATTTGATTGTAGTATAGTCATTAATATTTTTAGAAATCATTAGGCTTAGTGAATTTTAATTCCTATCTATCTATCTATCTATCTATCTATCTATCTATCTATCTATCTATCTATCTATCTGCATTATATGGTAGTAGGGATTGAACCCAGGGTGTTCTACCTTTGAGCTACACACAAAACCCTTTGTATTATTTATTTATTTATTTGTTTGTTTGCTTATTTATTTATTGGTACTGGGGATGGAATGCAGGGCATTCTACCTATGAGCTACACCTACAGCCCTATATTATTGTTTTTATTTTGAAACAGGGTCTTGCTAAGTTGTTGAGGCTGGCCTTGAACCTGTAATCCTCCTGTCTCAGCTTCCCAAGTACTGGGATTATAAGCGTGCCCCACCATGCCTGGCTTCTTTATTTATTTAATCTTGAAACAGTGTCTTGCTAAGTAAATGTGCACTGACCTTGAATCTGAGATCCTCCTGTTTCTGCCTCTCAAGTACTGGGATTACAGACATGTACCACCACGTCTGGCTTATCTCACTATACTTTTATTAGTGCTGTATTTTTCAGCACAAACCTGTCTAATCCTAACAGTCTCTATTTGTTATGAAAATGTTCACATATAACATCAAAACAAATAGACTTTTTAAAGAAAATTGTATTGGTACATGCCTGTAATAACAATACTTGGGAGGCTGAGACAGGAGGATTGAAGGTTTGAGACCAGTCTCAGCAACACAGTGAGACTCTCAGCAACCTAGTGAGACCCTGTTTCAAAACAAAAAGTAAAAAAAGGGCTGGGGGTATGGCTTGGAGGTAGAATGCCCCTGAGTTTAATCCCCCCAATACCAAAAAGAAAAATAAATAAATAAATAAAATTGTGGCAAAAACATGTACCCTCTTAATGAACTGTTGCATGTAGTCTTGGGTAACTATGAGAACAATGTTGTACACAGATCTCTAGGACATCTTCAGTTTGCACGGCTGCAACTTCATACCTGTTTAACTGCTAGCACTTCCTCATCTCCCCTACTGCCAGTCTCTGGCAACCACCATTCTACTTTCTGCATGGATGAGACTATTTCTGATATTCATGTAAGTAGAATCATGCAGTATTATCTTTCTGTGACTGACATTTCATTTAGTATAATGTCCTCAAGGTTCATCCATGTTGCAACCTATGGTACAATTCTCTTCTTTTATTAAGGCTGAATAATATTCCAGTACATGTCTATGCTCTATTTTCTTTAGTCATTCATCTGCTGATGGATCTGTTGGCTATCATGAAAAACACTACCAAAAACATGGTGGTGCAAGTATCTTTTTGGGATCCTGATTTCAATTTTTTTTTAAATACTCCTAGAAATGGGATTGTTGGATGATATTAAAGCTCTATTTTTAATTTTTTGAAGTACTTCCTTACTGTTTTCCATAGTGGCTGAACATTTCATCTTCTTTCAACAATGCACATGGGATCCAATTTCTCCATATCCTTGCCAAAACTTGTTGTTTTCTATTATTTTGACAATGGCCATCTGAACAGATGTGAGGTATTATCTTATTGTGGGTTTTTAAAAAAATTATTGGTGCATTGTAATCATACATCTTTGTTAGGTACAGGCTGGTAAAGGCATACATGCACACAGCTTCATTGTGGTTTTTATTTGCATTTCTCTGATGACAGGTGATTTAGAGCATCTTTCAAAACACTTGTTGGCTATTGTGTGTCTTTGGAGAATATCTATTCAAGTTCTTAGCCTTTTTATTTTTTTGGCAGTGCTAGAGATGGAACCTAGAGTCTTGCAAATGCTCAAATCTCTGCCCCTGCCCAGATTTGAGAAAGGTTGCCTGCCTTTTTGTTGCTATTTACTTTCAGGAGCCTCTATTTTGTGTATGAATCCTCTATCAGGCATATGCTTTGCAGATATTTTCTGCCCTTCTGTAGGCTGCCTCTTCACTCTGACAGTTGTCTCCTCTTCTATGCAGAAGGCCTTTGGTCTGAGGAACTCACACATAACTATGCTTTTGCTGCCTATGCTTTTTGTGTCATATCCAAAAAACTGCTGATAAGACCAATGTGTAAAGCTTTTCCCTAAGGTTTATTCTAGAAGTTTTATAGATTCAGGTCTTATGAAGTCTTTAATCCATTTGAGCTGGTATTTTGTGAGTGGTGTAAAATAATGATCCAATTTCCTTCTTTTGCATGTGGACATCCTTTTTTTTTTAAGTTTTGTTGAAGAGACCATCTTTCTTCACTTGTATATTCTTGGCATCTCTGTCAAGGATCATTTGACCAAATGTGTGAGTGTTGATCTCTGGGCTCTCTCTTCTGTTCCACTGTCCTATCTCTATGTCTTTTTTTCCCCCCTTTTAAAAAAAAATTTTTGAAACAGCATCTCCCTAGGTTGATAAAAGTCTCACTACTTGCTAAGGCTGTCCTCGAACCTGTGATCCTACTGTCTTAGCAGCCCAGGCACGTGCCACCATGCCTTGGTTATCTGTATGTCTTCATGATAGAATCATATTGGTTTGCTTATTGCAGCTTTGTTGCATATTTTGAAATCAGGAAATGTAAGGCTTCCCCATATTCTTGTGTCTCATGATTTGACTATTTGGAGTTCTTTATGATTCCACATGAATTTTAGGATTTTTTTTTTCTACTTCTGTAAAACATGCCATGGGATTTTGGTAGGGATTACATTAAATCTGTAGATTCCAAAGTAACTAGTTAGCACACTTTAACAATACCAAATCTTTAAATCTATGAACATGGAATTTTCCCATTTATTTGTGTCTGCTTTATACTTTTTTTGAGCAGTGTCTTGCAGTTTTCAGTGTACAAGTCTTTTGCCTCCTTAAATTCATTCCTAAGTATTTTATGCATTTTGATGCACTCTAAATAGAATTGCTTTCTTAATTTTATTTTTGATTCTTTGGTGATAGTATGTAGAAATTCTTGTATGTTGTCTTTTTCATCCTACAACATTGATGAATTAGTTTATTAGTTCCAACAGAGTGTGTGTGTGTGTGTGTGTGTGTGTATGTGTGTGTGTGTATCTTTAGGGCTTTCTACATTTATAAGATCATGTCATTTCAAAGAGAGATAATTTTACTACCTCCTTTCTAATTTGGATGGCTTTTTTCTTGCCTAGTGACTCTGCCTAGGGATTCTAGTACTATGTTGAAAAGAAGTGACAAGAGTAGGTGCCCTTGCCTTGTTCCTGATCTTAGAGAAAAAAATTTCAGTTCTTCATCATTAAGTATGTTAGCTTTGGGCTTTTCATGTATGATCTTTATTATGATGATGCAATTTTCTTCTAGACCTAGGTTGTTGAGTATTTTTTATCATGAAAGTATATTAACTTTAGGAAATGATTTTTTGCATATATTGAGATGATCATGTGATTTTTATCCTTCAATGTGTTAAGGTTGTGTATCACATTGATTTTTGTATATCAAACCATCCTTGCATCCCAGGAATAAATCTTATTTGGTCATGGCATATGACCCTTTAATTGTGCTGTTGAATTCAGTTTGTTAGATTTTTTTTTTAAATACTGGATACTAAATTTAGGAGCATTCTACCTCTCAGCTACACCCCTTAGTCCTATTTTATTTTTTAATTTTGAAACAGAGTCTCACTAAGTTGCAGAGGGCCTCACTAAGTTGTTGGGGCTAGCCATGAACCTGTGATCATTCTGTCTTAGACTACCAAATACTGGGATTATAGGTGTGTACTACCATGCCTGGCTTCCTAGATTTTTTATCAGAATTTTTGCATCTATATTCATTAGAGATAGTGGCTTGTGATTTTTTTTTTTTCTTGTGGTGCTTTTCTGGCTTTGGTATCAGAGTAATGCTGGCCTCATAAAATGAGTTTGGATGTGTTCCCTCTTCTTCAATGTTTTGGAAGAGTTTGAGAAGACTTGGCATTAATTCTTTTTAAAATGTTTGGTAGGATTCACCAGCGAAGCCATCTGGTCCTGGGATTTTCTTTGTTGGAAGGTTTTTTATTACTGCTTGAATCTCCTTATAAGTTATAGTTCTGTTCAGATTTTTAGTCTTCATGATTCAATCTTGGTAGGTTATATATTTCTAGGAATTTGTCCATTTTTTCTATATTACCCAATTTATCAGTTATAATTGTTCATAATAGTCTCTTCTAATCCTTTCTTCAAATTCTGCAGCACTGGAACAAAGTAATGTCTCCTTTTTTGTTTCTGAGTCTATTCATTTGAATTTATCTCTTTTTTCTTAGTCAGCCAAAGGTTGTCAGTTTTGTTAAGGTTTTCAAAAGACCAGTCAGTTCTTAGTTTTGTTGATTTTATTTCACTTCTAATCTTCATTATTTCCTTCATTATATTCACTTGGGGTGTAGTTTGTTCTTCCTTTTCTAGTTCTCTGAGGTATAGAGTTAGCTTTTTAATTTGAGATGTTTTACTTTTTAAATGTGTTTATTGCTATGAAATTTCCTCTTAGTACTGCTTTTGCTGTGTCCCCACATTTTGATATGCTGTTTTTTGGTCTTTATTTGTCTGAAGATATTTTCTAATTTTCCTTTTGATCTCTTCTTTGACCTATTGCTTAATTAAAAGTGTATTATCTAATTTCTACCTATTTGTGAATTTTCCAGTTTCATTCACTTATAATTTTATTCCACTGACATCAGAGAAATGTATGCTGGTATAGTTCAATCTTCTTGAATTTTCTAGGACTTGTTTTGTTATCTAACATTGCTATGTACTGGAGAATGTTCCATGCAGATTTGAAACGCATGTGTATTCTGCTGCTGTAGGGTTGAGTGTTCTGTATGTCTATTAGGTTCCATTTGGTCTACATTGTTGTTCAAGTCCTATTTCCTTACTGATCTTCTGTTTGGGTATTCCACCCATTATTGAAAGGGGGGTTACTGAACTCTCCTATTATTATTGTGTTGTTGTCTAATTCTCCTTTCTGTTCTGTCAGTGTTCTTTATACAGAGTGGTGGGTTTTATTGTGACATACACACACAGACACAGACACACAGACACATACACACAAACACATATGTTGATCATGGTGTTCTTAAATCTAAGTAAATCTTTAAAAATAGTAAATACTTGGAATTTAAAAAAAAATTCATTCTGCCACTCTGCTTCTTTTGATTGATTTAATCTATTTAAGTAATTATTGATAGGAAACAAATTACTATTGCCATTTTGTTGTTCTCTGTCTTATAGTTTTTGTACCTCTTTTCTTCTCTTGCTCTGTGTGTGTGTGTGTGTGTGTGTGTGTGTGTGTGTGTGTGTGTGTGTATGTGTGTGTTTCATTTATTTATTTTTGGTAGTAACATGTTTGATTCCTTTCTCTCTCACTTTGCCATGTTGGAGATTGAACCCAGGGCTTTGTGCACCCTAGGTAAGCACTCTACCACTGAACTACATTCCCACCCCTCATTTTATTTTGTATCTTCTATAGGTATTTTCTTTGTGGTTATCCTGGGGCTTACATAAGATATTTTATAGTTATAACAATATATTTTAAGGTGATAACAATCTAACTTCAGTTGTATATGAAAACTCTACAGTTTTAATCCTTATGCCACACTTTGTTACTGATATCACATTTTTTTTATATTGCACATTCATTAACATATTTTAGTACAATTATTTATTATACATTTTTTTTGTGTGGAACTAGCAGCTGAAGTCAGGGGCATTCTACCTCTAAAGTACAACCCAGCCCTTTTTTTTTGTTTGTTTTAAAAGAGAGTCTTTCTAGGTTGCTGAAAGGCTGAGTTTCCCTACATTGCTGAGACTAGTCTTGAAACTGCAATCCTCTTGCTTCAGCTTCCCAAGTACAGGGATTACAGGTGTTTGTCACCATGCCTGGCTATTATATTTTTGCTTTTTAACTTCCATACCACAATTAAAGTGATTTACCATCAATTACAGCATTCTAGGTTTGCCTATGTGTTAACTACTAGCAGGTTTATATTTTTATATATTTTTGTATTGCCAGGTAGTGGCATTTCATTTCAACTTGAAGGACCCTCTTAGCCTTTTTTGGAAGGCAGGTCTAGTGGTGAGGAACTCCTTTAGCCTTTGACTTAACCCTTTTTTTTGCGGTAGTGGGGATTGAACCCAGGGTTATTCTACCTCCCATCTACATCCCTAGCTCTATTTTTTAGTCTTTATTTTGAAACAGGGTCTCACTAAGTTGCAGAGGGCCTCACTAAGTAGCTGAGGCTGGCTGCGAACCTGGATCCTTCTGTCTCAGCCTCCCAAGTACTGGGATTACAAGCGTGTGCCACCACGCCCAGCTTTGATTTACTTATTTTTAAACCTGGGAAAGTCTTTATCTCTTCTTTAGTTTTCAGATATAGCATTCTTCATTAGTAGTTCTATTCCTTTTCTCTTAACATTTGGCATATATTATCCCACTTCCTTCTGGCCTCCATGGTTTCTACTGAGGAATGTGATAGTCTTCTGAAAGCTTCCTTGTACATGATGATTTACTTTTCTCTGCTGCCTTCAAAATTCTCTTTGTCTCTTATTTTTGACAATTTAATTATAATGCATCTTGGTGTGGACTTCTTTGGGTTCATCTTATTTGGATTCAGTGGCTTCTTGAATCTGTATGTCTATCCCCTCTCCCCCTGATTTGGGAAGTTTATCGCCATTATTTATTTAAATAACTTTTTGCCCCCTTTTCTCTTCTCCGTCATGGATTTCCATAATACATACACATTGGTTGGCTTAATGGTGGCTTATAAATCTCCTAGGCTTTATTTGATTTTTTTTTCCACAATTTTGTTTTTTTGTATGCTTCTCTGGATAATTTCAAATGACATGTCTTTGAATTTACTGATTCTTTCTTTAGTTTAATCAAGTCTGCTGCTTAACCCTCTACTGAATTTTTCATCTCAGTTATTGTGGTAGTCAGCCTTTCATCTCTATAATGAAATATCTGATAAAACAATTTAGAGCAGGGAAAACTTGTTTTTGCTTATAGTTTCAGGCACCATTGTTTCTTGGTACATCTTGGTGGAAGAGCAAAGATGCTTACCTCACGGTGGCTGGAAAGCAGGTTGAGGGGTATTGGGAGGTGGTAATGGTGGAGGAGGGGGAAAGGGGATAAGATATACCCTTCCATGGCATGCCCCAGTGATCTGTTTCCTTCAGACAGGTCCCACCTCTTATGGTTTCCACTACCTCCCAATAATGCCATCCAAGGATTAATCCATCAATGGATTAACCCACAAATAAGCTCAGCGCCCTCATGATCCAATCAATTCTCAAGAGCTTTGTCTCTGGACGCAGCTGCATTGGAGATCAAGTCTTCAACATATGAGCCTTTTGGAGACACTCCAAACACAAACCAGAACAGTTCTTGAATTGTTTAGCTCTAATTTTTTTTCCTATTTCTATTTATTTGTTGAAATCTCATTTTTTCATGTATAGTTTTCCTGAGCTTGTCCTGAGTTTTTCCTGAGCTTGATGGTTTTATTATGAAATTTTTGTCAAGTAATTCGCATATTTCCATTAAAATTTTTTTAAAGAGTTTGTTTCTAGCTGGGCATGTTGGCACATAGTTGTACTTTCAGTACTTGGGAGGCTGAGACAGAAGAATTACAGGTTTGAGATCAGCTTTGGCAATGAAATGAGAATCAGCAACTTAGTGAGACCCTATTTCAAAAAACAAAAATAAAAAATGGGCTGGGGTGTAGCTTAGAAGTAGAATGCCTCTGGGTCCAATCCCCAGTAACACACACACACACACACACACACACACACACACACACACACACACATGTTTATTTCTAGAGATTTATTTTGTTCCTTTGATCAGACCATTCTCCCCTGTTTCTTCATGTTCCCTGTAACTTTGTGTTGGTATCCATACATTTGAAAAAATGGCAACCTCTTTCAGTCTTTTCAAACTGGATTTGCACAGGAAGACTTTCACCAATCATCCTAGTAAGAGGTTCTGGGAACCTCTCAAACCTTTTATGTGGATATGTGTTCTGTAGGCTTGTGTGTTCAGATTCCTACTTGGAAAGATTTGTTGGTTTCTTTTTGCTCAGGAACTTATACTCTCTTGCTCCCTCTGGTGTCTCTCTGCAATACCAAAAGTCCTCTGAAGTAGCAGGACATCATTCGTGTGTGTGTGTGTGTGTGTGTGTGTGTGTGTGTGTGTGTGTTCTCTGTGGGCACTAGGCATCTAGAGTATGTCAGGTTCCATCAATGCCCTGATTCAGGCTAGACAGAAATCAGCTGTGGGATAGCCACCAGAAAAGCTGGAATGTTGGACACATATTCTATGCTTCTCTTTCACCCTCGGGAATTTTATCAAACTGTTTTGGCCTATGTCTGCTCTACCACAGGTCTTCTGGAATAGCAGCGTACTGCCAAGTTTCTTTGTTTTCAGTGGCCTCATTTAGAGTGTGCCAGATCCTGCCAGTGCTGGGCTTTTTTATAGTCCCTTGGGCAGCTCCTCTGAAAAGTTAAGAACATTCGATGTATAGTCCAATCTTCTTTATCCTTCTCTAGGGAGAAGCCAGAAGCTAGGAATTCTTTCCTAAATTATGATGACCCCTCCAAACTTTATGTTGAAACAATCTTCAATGCAACATATTAAGAAGTGGGGACTTTGAGAGGTGATTAAGTCATGATGGCTCGCCCTGATGAATGAGATCAGTACCTTTATCAAAGGGTTCAAGGCTAAAGGGAGAACTTTCTGGCCCTTTCATCCCTTCTGCCATGTGAGATAACCTAGATGGCACCATTTATGAGAAATGAGCTTTTACTAGACACTGACTATATAGGCACTTTGATCTTCACCCAGTCTGAGGTATTTGTTGTAGCAGCACAAATGGACTGAGACAAGCCCTGAATACCTGGTGCTATGCCGGGGAAAGGAATGTGGCAAGAGGGTGCCATGAATTCTCCTTCCAGCCTAGATGTAGCTTGTTTTGTACTGTCCTGGGAGCCTTTAACTGGTTTCTGGATTTCTTGCAAAGGAAATTAGTCTATGTATTGTTGCTTAGTAAGTGTCTCTGTGGGAGGGAAAATGACCTGGGGCTTCCCATTTCACTATCTTGCTGATGTCTCTACTAGATTTTCTCAAATTGGCCTTTTTTTTTTTTGGAGGGGGGGGCATTGTAATCATACATCTTAATGAGGTACAAGCTGGTAGAGGTATATATGCACACAGTACTCATTTAACCTTTCCCCAGCTATATGATGTCACTTAATAATGGTGACTAAATTATCTGAAGATGGATAAGTCTCAGCTAAACTAATGGTGCTGTCTCAATATGGCTGAATAACGTGTAGATACACTAGAAGAAAACACAGACATTTTAAGAAAGATTCCTCACTCAGCCTGTATCACATACTCACTTATAACCAAAATGATAATTTTGATTAAGTACAATGGTTGTTTGATAGAAATGGCTGCATGAATAAGAATGACAGTCAATTTTTGAATTATAGTAGTAAAAGGGTCAATCCATTAAGTAGTTGAAACAGTTATTCATATAAAAATCTCCCAAACTATCCAGGTGTAGTGGTGCACGCTTGTAATCCCAGTACTTGGGAGGCTGAGACTGGAGGATCCGGGTTCGAGGCCAGCCTCAGCTGCTTAGTGAGGCCCTCCGCAACTTAGTGAGACCCTGTTTCAAAATAAAGAATAAAAAATAGGGCTGGGGGTATAGCTCAGAGGTAGAATGCCCCTGAGTTCAATCCCCAGTACCGCAAAAAAAAAAAAAAAAAAAAAAGGGCTGGGGCTGTAGCTCTGAGGTAGAATGCCCCCAAGTTCCATCCCCAGTACCACACACACACACACACACACACACACACAAATTCCCCAAACTTTCCCCCTAATTATCATGATAACTAAAGGGGGGGATTAGAAAAGAATAACAAAATTCTTTTTTTCAGATCTGAAGTCCAATCCCAGTATGCCAGTATTAATGACTATTATTGTTTTTATTAGGTTTTATATCATGGGAGATGTTCTACATTTAATTCTTAAATGATTATCTATTTTGTCTTGTTTTTGCAACATCTCTGTTAGGCAGAGCCTGAGGAAATGGACCCATATATATTTTTATTGCTAACTTAGTACATAGATACTAATTGCGGAAACAATCTGTTCAAAGACCTTGAAACATTTGTACTGACTGTTAATATGGTGTAGTACAGCCATTACAACTGACAGTAGACATCATACCTTATAAAATGTTTCAAATATACTGCACTTATAACTTGCCTCTTGTAAATATGAGAAAGCACATTTTAATATAAGCTAGAATTACAATATTCTGTCTTACTGATTAAAATTTTTCTTTTGGATTTAATTTTCATTTCAATGTGAATAGAGAATAACTTGAGATTTTTCTCCTTTAACTAATATGACTATTCTGTGTTTTAATATAAATGAATTATTCTATAGCTTCTTTCTATGCGCTAGGAAACAATTCAAATAGAAAACCCAATTTACCTTTCTAAGATTCATGGTGTGATTTATCATGAAGTAAGGAGATCATATTGTACCCTTTCAGTCTAACTTCAATTTTGGTTTCCAAACAACCTATATCTCTTTCCATGTTAAAAGCACTGAAAGTACACATGAACACTAAGGAAAATCTTAAAATTTCCTGAAATGCATTAGCCACCCTATTTATATAACAAATATCTTGTTTGTTTATGATGGTCTACATCATTAATCTAGATAAATAAATGTAGAAGTGAAGGGAGCTGGGTTTGCTGTGTTGTTCATTGCCCAGCAACCAATGGTTACAACTGCTTTGCAGCAGGGCACCGTGGAAGAGCCTTTGAGCTTTTGCAGCATATGCTGGTTTTTATATCAATACTGAACCAGACAGGAAAGCCTGAGAACTCACATTAGCTATTAGTTAAGAGGGCAAGTTTGGGAAATTTATTTTTCAAGAATTTTACTTTCCTGAAATCTTAATGTTTGGCTCATAGGTGATGAGCACACAGAGGCTTTTAAAATAGTATCTATATATTCAAAATACTCACCTTTAAAAAAAAGTATAAATGCCCACTAAGTTAATTATATGTTTTCATTAAGAAGAATTTATGAGGTTTGACAAGGTTTTAACAGCAATATTGGCTTATAACAAATTAATATAATGTGAAAATAATATTCTCTCTCTCTCTATATGTCATATATATAACTAAAAGTATGTTTCCCTATTCCTATCCATCCTCTGTCTGAGGAAATCACTCTTCCTTTTAACGGAATATCTATCTATCTATCTATATTTTTTTTCTTTTTTGCACTGCTGGTGATTGAATCCAGACCCTTGTACTTGCTAGGAAAGTAGTCTACCACTAAGCTACATTGCCAGTCTTCTTTTTATTATTAAAAGTACTTTCTTCAGATATATCTGATTACAGCAAAAAGAAGTACATTTTATAAATGACACATTGGAAATGTGTAATATAAAAATGATAAAACAGAAATTAAAAATTTCTATCAACTTAGTATTTGAACACTATTAAAGAATTTTAAAACCTATGCTTACTATTATTCTATTGTTGAAGGTGAAGCCTATTTCTTTTATAAGCTTTGTTTACAAGATTTAAAAATAGTATCATAGCAATATTTCATGCATGATTTAAAGTAACAGGCAGTATTATTTTTCAGATAAATGAGCCTCTTTAATTGGAAAAATATACTGTAGGTATACCACCTCAGCCAACAAATCTGCTATCCAACAGATTTGGACCTGGAGTTTGTATTTGAATGTTGATGTTACACAGTGTTTGTGTTACAAAAAAGTTGAAGACATGTGCTCTTTCTGTTGTCAACTTGCCCTATGACCATGATAAGTCACTGTCTTTCTAAGTCAGTACCTTTATTATTTAGTTGGGCATAATACCTGCCCTCACAGGTGGAGCTTAATAGTTTTTGGTATTCTTTAACAGACAGTGAAAAGTTGTAAAGGCAAGATGGATAAATTTCCTATACATACTGACACTAATAATTATAAAGAAGGGAGGGGCCTCCATCCAAGAATAAGAGTGAACATGGTAGCTTTTGTGGTTAGGTCTCCTAATTAGTTTGAAATAATTTATAAACCAACTCAATCAAAGTGGAAATTTTATTTTTATTCTTTAAGGAGGAGTGCTTTATTAGAAAGACCATGAGATCTGATCCTCCCAAGTTCTCATTCTTTTATAAAACACCTAGTCTGAGCAATAAATCAACATATTTAAAATTTCTACTTTCTTTGTTTATAAAATATAATTAGTATTTCCTCTTCTTTTATAATCTAATAAAATTTTAGTTAGTAGTATTTATGTGTAACAATACAGTGAATGAGACAGTTTTCCATTTGTTAGTCTCCCAAACAAAACCCATTACTGTATGTATGCTCATTTTAAAGTTAAAAAGGACAATAAATACAAGTGCGGTGGCACATGCCTGGAATCCTAGTACTTGGGGGGCTAAGACAGGAGGATCACAAGTTTGAGGCCAGCCTTAGCAACTTAGTGAGAACCTATTTCAAAATATAAAATACAAAAAGATATGGGGGGTATTGGTTTAATCTCCAGTACACACGTACACACACACACACACACACACACACACACACACACAAATCCAAAAAACCCTCTTCCCCCTACCCAGTCCAAAAGCTGAAGATATAAATACTGATTTTTTTCCTAAGGTCACAAAAGTCAATTCCAGAGATTATCATAAAATTATGAAACTCCAGCTACCTAGTTTTTGGACTATTGCTACAAAAAGATATTTCATTTTGAATATGAGACAAGGCCAAGCCTCAAGAGATACAGCTCGAGCATAGAGTTTAAGAACTATTTTCTACTCAGAAACAGAGTTTATCATAAATTATACTTTGTTTTTATTGTTTATAAATAAATATGTAATATTAATGTGCAAATCAACATGCCAATCTATTCATATCATATAACATGGTCTGGTGTTTTCCAAAGTGTGGTTTTTGAAACACTAGTTATATATATGTTATAAAATGGTTCTATTGATCATCAGGAGGTTCAAGTCATTGTGGGAAATGCTGGGTTAAACAAGGTTATGCTTTTATTCCCCCTTTAGAATTTCTACATTCCTTTATAGATTTCAAAGTGGGGATAATATTATGCTGAGTTTCTTGGCTTATCTGACCAAAGAATTCTGTTGATTGGGAGCATCTGATAGGATTAGCTCTACACAGCATGCATTTGGAATATGTCGGCACCAGAAATCACAAATGAACCCAATAATGCTTACACTCTCCCTTTCCATGTGCTCCCTGGCCTCTTAGTTCCTCCTTTTGAAATTGTCACAATGCTACTGTTCTAGTCTCTTTTCCTCCACAATCCTTTTCCATAGCTTGCCTAAGAGTTAACTTTCCCAGAGTCTTCATTTTCCATACGTCCCTCTGCTGAAAAGTCTTTCCACTGTACCCAGATTTAGATTCCTTAATTCTGTTCTTAATAACACCTGGATCTGATGTTCCTAGCCTTCTTTTAGGATCCTATATTCTACTTTTCCACTAAAACAAACAAACAAACAAAAAAAACCTTACTTTCCCCACATCTGCTCCTCAGTTTCCCATATCTCAACCTCTGTTCATAATTATTTCTTTTGGCTGAAACATCTTTTTCAATCCTACTTGTTTATTTTGTCGAAGTCTATCTGATATATCACTCTCCTTTGCTAGGCATTCTTAGAGTCTTAGCCTTTTTTAAAAGGGCACTAACACTTTTTTTTTTTTTTTTTTTACTGTGGTGTCAAGAATTTCTCAAAGACTTCTCTCTGCATCAGAAATTACTCTTGCTATAAGCACATACATATAACAGCATGGAGGGTGGTATTTTTACTGATGCCTGACAGGATGCATCCATCCTGGACAATAATAAGGGCTCAGGTCCAAAGAGAGGCTCCAGCAATTGGGCCCAGACACCTCCCAAGTGTGGTAGAGGTATATCTTCTACTGTAGCCATCACCCCAACTTCCACAAAAGAACTTGAGGCAAGAGAGAGCTATTGGGCCACTTGTCTTTGTGGGATCTACAGTGTTAATGGTACGAGGAGATTCTATTCCTCCGTGTGTGGTGTGGTGTGGTGGTGTGGTAGTGTGTGTGTGTGTGTGTGTGTGTGTGTGTGTGTGTGTGTGTGTTACTGGAGATTGAACCCAGGGGTGTTGTATCTCTGAGCTACACTCCTAGCCCAATTTTTATCTTTTATTTTGAAACAGGGTTTCACTAAGTTGTGGAGGGCCTCATTAAGTTGCTGAGGCTGACTGAGCCTGCAATCCTCCTGTCTCAGCCTCTCAATTACTAGGATTATAAGTGTGTGCCACTATGCCTGGCCTCGAGATTCTATTCTTTAGGCTGGCTTCAAAGGTACTAGTAGGACTCTGAGAGACTAACTCAAAGGCTGGCTATGCATGCAAGATGAAAAGACTGGCATTCCAACAGGGGTTCAACATCTGTTTAGGCAGAGAACATTCTGATCTGTCCTTGTGCCTACTGAGCAAGGAAGAAAGAACTGAAGAGAATGACAAGGCAGGGAGAAGGGGCAGTGGTAGAGTGGCATAGATACAGTTTTGCCTAGTAAGAATGTAGGGAATCGCTGTTGGACAAGTTAAATGAGTTGCAGTGGAGTCAGCTTGCTGGTTCGACCTAAGATGATGAGCTGACTGGCAAGGGCAATCCATCAGCTGTGGGCAGGGTACTCTGACATTAGAAAACACTATGGGATGGAGGCCCTAGAGGGTCCTCTGAAAACTCAAACCTCTAACACTTTTGAGAGGGCCAGCATGTGGACAGCAGCCTTGGAGACAGAGAAGTAGTGATAATCAACAGGGGACTCTTAAGAGTGGTTGGCTGTGGACAGAAACACATACTCATGCCCACTGCTTTTTCCTGGCTCAACAAACTCGAGGCAGTGGGTCTTGCAAAGAGGGAGAACTTGAATGTTCAGAACCAGAACTGCTCTCCAGTTC
This sequence comes from Graphiurus murinus, assembly GCA_004027655.1. Classification (NCBI taxonomy): domain Eukaryota; kingdom Metazoa; phylum Chordata; class Mammalia; order Rodentia; family Gliridae; genus Graphiurus; species Graphiurus murinus. Next base: position 10,808 of record PVLC010008129.1, on the reverse strand, counting down.
CTTCAACATCTCAAACACTAAGGATCCTGGACCAAGCCTACAGTGGGTAAACGACAGATAAGATTTTCACCTGCATGGTTTAAGTTTTAAATTCTGAATTTTAATACAAGTGACCCCCAAAGCTGTAGAAAATGACAAAGATATACTTATGGAACAGGAAAAGATTTGAAAAAATACAGCTGAAAGCAAGCATGAAAGCAAATAAAACTGTTAAGTGTATATACACCCTGAGTTGAAATTCCCCAATAAACTGGTTAAAGACTTTTATATGGAGGCACACTATACTCTGGGGTAAAAGAAAGTCAGTGGAAGAAGTAAGTCATGGCCTCTTGCTTGGCCACTAATAAGTTTTACAAATAAAGTTAGGGTCAGTAGTATCCATCTTGTAGGTGATTTGAAGGCATGGGTGTCGAGGAATTTCAGTGCCTACTATTTTTGAGTTTTCTTAGTTTGGAGAGATAGGTTAGACAAGTTGACCCAGAAATCCCTCCATTATAGCTGGTTAAGATTTTATAGTAGCAAGTTCAATTAAAATAGTAATTTTATAATAGCAATTATGATTAAAATAAAATGGTGTGGTCAACATTAGCATTTGCACAATGAAACATTGATCACCTTTAACAAGAGAGATGAAGCCGGGCGTGGTGGTGCACACTTGTAATCCCAGCATTCGGGAGGCTGAGACCGGAGGATCCGGGTTTGCAGCCAGCCTCAGCTACCTAGTGAGGCACTCCACAACTTAGTGAGACTCAGTTTCAAAATAAAGAATAAAAAAAATAGGGCTGAGGGTATAGCTCGGAGGTAGAATCCCCCGAGTTCAATCCCCAGTACCGCAAAAAAAAAAAAAAAAAGAGCGAGCGAGCGAGCGAGCGAGCGAGAGAGAGAGAGAGAGAGAGATGAAAATAAAATATCAATAGTAAGGTAGATGTTGACTGACACACTCTTCTTCCCATAGTCTTTCTCTTCCCAGTCCAGCCTTACCAAGAGGGGCCTAAGCATGTCCCAAGAATGTAATAGAGGTACCTGATAACCTCCTTGCCCAGTAAAAAGAGATCTGAGGCCCAGCTCTGTCATTAATTAGGGGTATAACATTGCACAGGGCAGTGTAGAAACAGAGGTTACGGTCAGAGCAGCCATCTACAGAAGGTTTTAAATAATTCTAGGAGTATCCACAAATCCCCTTTGCTTTTCTATTTAATCTCTCCAGTCCTTTGATAGAGGAAATACTATTTGATAGTTGCTTTTGATGTTCTTACTAGAACAAGTTAATAGCTTATTAACTCAAGGTAACTGCAATTAACTAGGATTTCATCTTCTAGAAATTTCCTTTAAGACAAAGCCTCCAATTGTGCAGTTTTTGTGTGATTTTCTTTTCATTGAATGCCTAGGTTATACATTCCTCTTTCAGTTCTTTACTGAGTCAGATTGCCACAGAGTGGCCTTGGATACCAGTTACTTCCATCTGTAAAATGGGGATGATGATTCCATACACTTTATAAATTCTTTTGAGAATTCATGAGTTAATACATGTAAAGTTCTTAGAACAGTGTCTGGCATTTTACACATTAGTCATTATTTTTATATCATTGTGCAGGGAAGGCTAGCTTCATGGGCATCACATATAGCCCTGTGCTTAGAAGGCCCCAGCACTTGGGTTCTGGTGCTCTGTGACTACTATCTTGAAATTTTAAATTAAGTGTTGTCTTTGAATCTGTGTTCAGTAGGTAAAATCTGCTGGGACAATGGAGTGTTTTGGGTGTGAACGGGAGGGATTGGCTGATATGTTGACCTGTTCCCTAGCTTCCCAGGAAGTGTACCCTGCTCTGCCATTCCCTGGTGCTTCAGACCCATGGTTCTCCTGGTCTCCGCCCTGCCTTCCTAGTGACTGCTATTGTTGTCTGCCCCAGTTTAGGGTCCGGGTTGGGCACATATTCCCATGGCATCTTGAGGTGGGGCATGGAGCTGGCTGTCCTGCCAGGAGCTGGCAGGGCAAGCTTCTTATCCACCTCTCATTCAGATACCTGTCACATTCCTTTATGGAGGATGCACTATTTATCCAGGATAGAATGGGACAGTGGGTCTGCGGGAAGGGGAGATGCCTGGCTCAACTTTCCCACCTCTGTTCAGGGCACAGCCCAGCAAGAGAAGAAATGTGGTACCTGATGGGCTCCTTGTGTCCCAAGGCATGGGATGAGACCCTCAGGGACATGTGAAATCTGTGCTCTAAGATATCCCTCTGCTTGAAGGAGCCAGAGCTCAGAAGAAAGGAGAAAGCTTAATGTTTTAGTGCCTTTAATGACACTCTTTTTGGTTTTTGGAACAGGAGGACCTGCATTTTCATTTTTTGGCCCTGCAGATTATGTACCTGTTTGCCCGCAAGGTTTAGTTTCTTTCAAAGAAGGCTTATTATAACAGGCGCTTTTACTAGGCATTATCACTGAGAAGTCACAGATGACAGGCTATTCAATTATTTGAATATAGACAATGATATTAGTAGACATCACATATGAATTTTGAAATGTGTGACTCTAATATCAAAGCCTTATACTAGTTCAATATTTCCAGGATTATCATTCTCTTCAATCCAAGTAGTAGAAATAAAAGTATTGCCTAGAGTCTTCCTGAATTCTTGTGTCTTAATAATAAGTGCTTAAAAATGAAAATGAAATTAATACAGGAAACAAACAACAAAAAAACAATACCTTAACAGGCTTTTTGTTTTTGGTGGGAGGTTATTTCTTACTTCCAATGGGCAAGCTGAATAACTGCTGTCATTAGAGGAATATTTGTTTAAATATCAAAACTACTATGTGTATTTATAACATGATAATGATACAAACTACAGCTATAATTTTTCATCTATAATTTGAATCAGTAGTATTTTCCACAATAAATATTGTGGAAGTTGCTGGCAGTGGGGCTATGGGTAGATAATAGAATTGAGGAGGGCAATGGAGAGAGCCATGGGATTAATCAGGGAGTAAGCAGTAGAGATAAATTCATTAGCATTAGAACAGTTCATAAGTTATTGCCAATTATTTAAACTATAAACAGAAAGATCAAGCCTGATAAAAGCATGATAAAACAAAATCACTAGGATCACGATTCTATGAATTAGATCTATGTTTTTAGTTTGGTTAAAATTTATTTTTTCCATTTCAATATTATTCTCAACTGAACCATTTCATCTGAGAAATGATTTGCTTGTTTATACCTTCTGATTGATGAATGTCCCCAGGGTGCTGCCAAATTTGAATTTGCTACCCTCAAAGTTCCCCACAAGTCTTGCCACTGGTTCAAAAGTGTGCCGAATGAAAGAAGGCAAATCCAGATTCCAGCTGAGCAGCTGGGAAGCGTCACCATAGGCTGAGCAGAAAATCAGGAGTTGAATGCAGTTTTAGAAAATAGATTTTTTGGGGGAAGGAAAAAAATTCAAGATAGTTAAAAATTTTAATATACCCAAAGCATTGTTGTGGAAAAATACTAATGATATCTGTAGCAATAAACCTACGTTACAGTCCATAGTCTTATATTTCTTTTAATAGCAACAGGTTAATAGCCATGAGGAAAATCATGTACACTGAGATCAAAAAGAACCTACTGGCAGAAGGCATCTTGGCATCAGACTAGATTTACACATGCTGACATGCGAAAAGCCTTGAAACAGAAACTTTAGGACCTCCTCATGAATGTGGAAGCAAGTCATTGACTTCATACTAGCCCAAAGTACATCTTTCCAGGGATAGCATGCAGTCACACAAGCAGCAGAACTGGATAATAAAGCCTGAAAATGTACTTGGAAGTCAAGACTTCAGTAGATAAAATATGAGTCAGCTTCCAAAGCTTTCAAGTTCCAGATAAGAATCAAAGAATCTACATATAAAATGGGAACAGGCACCTTTTGAATTCAACCATTTTGACTGTTGGGGCAGGGTGAGCATTGGGTGATTAGCCCTGTTTCTGCACCATGCTCATAAAATCCCCTGGCCTGGCTTCTATGGCTGGGCAAGAGAGCAAGGAGAATATGATTTCATTCCATCTGGTACTTGGCACTTCTTTTCTTTTTGCTTTATCTTGCAGAGTGGATCTGCTCAGGCCCTAGTGCTCTTTCCAAAATTTTATCCTAGCTAGACTGCTTATGCTTCTTAAGAGCAAAAATTCTGCAGAGTATGTCACAGATAGTACCAGTTATTGGTGGACTTTTAAAAAGAGTATTTTCAGTGTTCAGTTCTTCTGTTGAATAACCTCAATTGATTGGTTAGGATTCCTTTCAGTTATGATATTTGTGTATCAGTGGATTTCAATTTTACCATAAGACTTAAAATTTCTCTAGTTTTACTATTCCTTAGCAACTATTCCTTAGCTTAGCGATTAATACTTTCCCTCCTTTTATCTCTTTTTGTTTGGTCTGACTCTAGTATGAGTGTGCTAGAAAGTATATGCCTGTGCCAGCAGGTTACCCCTTCAGTACAATTCAAACAAAGCAATTTGAAAAACTGCCAAACTATTTTGGGACTAGGGAGATAATAGTGACCTTTCATGATTCCATAAGTAATGTAAACAGGGAACACATTGCTGAGGTCAAAGAAAAGGCAAAGATAAAAGTAAAAGCCTGCAGAGAAAAAGGAAAGGTAGGATTTTAGAAGAGCAAACAAGCATTCAAAATAGTGATCATATTCTGTTTACACATTATGTTTAGAGTTTCAGTTTTCCTAGTGGCAAGACTGTGTTAGTTAAACTTATTTGTCTCAAAGGTTTGACTCTGTAGTCATAGAACTGGGGAGGTTTTGTGCCTAACTCTTACCTTTGGTCTTCTCTATTACCAGGAAATTATTCAGTTATTTGAATAAAAATAGGTGATACACTAACAATTTAACTTTATTCCATCAAAACTACATCAGAACAAGCCAGGTGTGGTGGCACATGCTTATAATTCCAGTACCTGGAATTACTTAGCAAGACGCTATTTCCCAATAAAAAGTAAAATAGGGCTGGGAGTATAATTCAGGGATAAAATGCCTCTGGGTTCAATCCCAATACCATGAAAGCAAAAACAAACAAACTCCAAAACAGAAAAACAGAAACAAAAACTACCTCAGAACAATAATAGTGACAACAATCCCCTTTTAAAGGGCTAGACTAGTGATTGTTTAGTTGTGTCTCATGATTTTTCTCAATATTTTACTGTAAAAAATTACAAACACATAAAAGTTGACTTTCTAAAGAGAATACTCATAAATATCACCTACATTGTGCAAGTGACCTTTCTCTGCAATTGCTTTATCGCCTCTCTAAATATCTAAACAGTTATGCCTGTTTATTGATGCATTTTAAAGTAATGGTGCAGATATCAGTATATTTTGCCCCTAATCACTGTAGTTTGCATATCATTTGCTAGAATTCAATAATTGTTTAGGGGTTTATTTTGGGGGGGCATCAGGGAAGGGACATCAGGGAAGTCTATGTCTGGGCTATGCCCCCAGCCCTTTTCATTTTTTGAGACAGGCTCTCATTAAGTCGCTGAGGTGGCCTCAAACCTGTAATCCTCTTGTCTCAGCCTCCCAAGTACTGAGAATATAGGCATGAGCCACCATGCCCGGCTTGCTTATGGTTATTTAAAAAAAAAAACGAGCCGGGTGTGGTGGCGCACGCTTGTAATCCCAGCATTCGGGAGGCTGAGACCGGAGGATCCGGGTTCGCGGCCAGCCTCAGCTACCTAGTGAGGCACTCCGCAACTTAGTGAGACTCTGTTTCAAAATACAGAATAAAAAATAGGGCTGGGGGTATAGCTTGGAGGTAGAATGCCCCTGAGTTCAATCCCCAGTACCACACAAAAACAAACAAACAAACAAACAAAAAAAAACAACAAACCACACACACATAAAAATTTTATTGGGGTATAAGTCACCTACCATACAATTCACCCTTATGATTATTTTTTACATTAAGAGCTTTTTTCTTTTTTTTTGCAGTGCTGGAAATCAAATCCAGGGCCTTATATATGAGCTATATCCTAAAGCCCTATATCAAAACTTTTAGTTGAGAAAATATGGAACAATTTTTTTCTTCTGTGATTATTATGTCAGATAGTACTTGTGGCTTTCAGATCTTTGGCTGATAAACACAAATGTACAAGCTTTGGAACAAATTTTCAGATCTGGAAAAGACTACAGACCCTTCCTCCAACACAAATATTAAGTTTTCTTTTTTTTTTGTGGTACCAGGGATCGAACCCAGGGACATTTTACCTCCAAGCTACAACCCTAGCCCTATTTTTTATTCTTTATTTTGAATCAGGGTTTCAATAAGTTGCAAAGGGCCTTACTAAGTAGCTGGGGCTGGTTGCGAACCTGGATCTTCTGGTCTCAGTCTCCCAAGTATTGGGATTACAAGCATGTGCCGCCACACCTGGCATAAGAAAAAGTTTATTATTAAAATAATAATAGCAGCGGGGTGTGATGGCCCATGCCTGTAATCCCCTGGGAGGCAGAGACAGAGGATCACAGGTTTGAGACCAGCCCTTGGTAACTTAGTGAGACCCTGTTTTAAAGTAAAAGATAAAATGGGTCTAGGGATGTAGCTCAGAGGTAGAACACCCCAGGGTTCACAAGCCAGTATGCTTTCCCCCCCAAAGAGAAAGCATAAGCCTCATCTTCAAGTCTGAGTCCTTATGGAAAAATGATCTGTCATCTATAATCCATCCACAAAAACTGCCACTATAGGCCATGGGTCCAAATACTCTAAACTACCACAGTTTTACAGCAATATACAGGTGCAGATTGCATTTTCAATACAAAGAAAGCTGTACAGCATCATCTTCTCCACATGCTCTTGTACAGTGTGACCTTGCTGCTGCCCATCAAGTGGCAGGATTTCATACTTCTCCTCTTGAATCTGGGTGGGCCTGTGACCATTCAAATTGATGGCACATATGATGTTTTGTCACCTTTGAATATGGATCAATGCAGCCTTTACCTTGTTCACTAGGATAGTAGTTGCTTTTAGAGCCCTGAGCTGCCCTATCACCAGTTTGACTCCCATGAAGGAAGAGGTCACTGTGCTGTGAGGCAACCCGGGACACACAGAAAGGCCATGCTCTTGAGGACAGTCTCAGCTGAGGCTACAGCTGACAGTCAGCATGAACCACTTGATATGTGAGTGAAGATGCTTACGGATTCCAACCATCAGCCATCAATTTTTTGCAGCTGAAGACCAAGGGATCATGGAATGCTGCATCCAAAGAGCCCACCTATCATGCCCTATCCAAATTCCTGACCCACAGAAGGCTTGAATGTAATAAAGCGATTGTCTTACACAACTAGATTTTTATTCTGAGCAATAATTAACTGTGATCACACTTCTCTTCTTCCTCTCCTGCAAAATAAGCTTAAAGACTGCCATTTCTTTGAACTATATCTGCATAAAGAAGATAATCTTGTATAAGTATGACCTCAGGTGATACTATGTTCTATATTTAGTAGGCAAAAATTTTGTAGACAACTGCTCTAAGAATTTCCTATTTGTCAGTCAGTTCCAGCTACTAGTTGACTACAATAGGGAATAAGTAGAACCTAAAGTAACATTGAGTGGAAAAGGAGTTTTGGTTGACTATAAGCTCAACATGAGTCAATTATATACATAGGTCAATGAACAGAAGCAATATCCTAGTACCATGGACTCCACTGGCCATGTTGTAAAGACTATGAATCTTTTTTAGAGAGTAATGCTTTTGAATATATCAAAAAGGAAACAAATTACACTAAAAAGTTATTGAATAAAACACTTATCTTTGATAGAGTAATCTATCAGTGCTTTTAAATTAACTATTAAATAACAAGAATAGCCTAATATTTACCAAAATATATGAACATAAATACTATTTTGAGATACTTGTAGTAATTACAGTCTTATATGAAGAGAATCTTCAATCCACTGATGACAAAGTCATGGTTACTGTGAATTCTACTGTGACTTGATGCTTACATCAATGAATAAGAAAGTGCTAAATTTCAGTGGGAAGATACTGAAAACAAAGATATAAATTTCTCTTCCAGCCAAGTTTCTGGAAACTATAAATTCTGTCCATGCAAAGAAAGAGAAACCTTAGATGAGAAAAGGTGATTTAACTGAAGGTGATGGGGGGAGGGGGGACACCCTAATGCACATGATGCCACAAATATATCAAAGTCAATCACTAAACTGAACATGAGAAGGAGGGAGAGGAGAGGGAATGGGGTAGGAATTGGGGAAGGGTTAAATGAGAAATGTGTGCATGTATACCTCTACCAGCTTGTACCTAACAAAGATGTATGATTACCATGCACCAATAAAAAAAAAAAATTCTGTCCATGGCTTCCTTGTTTTTAAACTTCTTTATCTATGACTCCATGGGCTAGTGGCATGTGTGGACTTCTCATCCATTTCCCCCTCTTTTTTGTTGCTGCCTAATAAAGAAGTTGTGGAAAAATTTAGAATGAAAGATGCGTGAGACTCCAGGTTTGGGCATATTCAGAACTGTCTGTTATCTTCTCATCCATCAATAAAATCTCATCTTTTATCCCAAGCCTAGTAGAAGTCCTTCTTTTGATACTAATATATCCTTGTATAATGCCCATCCTATTGGTAGTGTTGTCCAGCAGTGAAAATCACCTATATTGTTGTGGGAAAAGCAAGACTACCTATGATATTCTTTACTATCACTGCCAACAATAGATCACCAGAGCCAGGTCACACACCTATATCCCTGAAAATAATAGTAACAACACTTATGTGGTACTTACTATGTGCCAGGCATTCTTCTAAGCACTTTGTATATTTACTTAATTCTTTTATCAAACCCATGATACAGAAACTACATTTATCCCCAATGTATAAGTGAGGGAACTGAGGCACAGATAAATTAGTAAATAGATGCAATTTGAAACCAGATATTCTTTCCCAGAGCCAGTGTACTTAATTTACTATACTTTACTGCTAACCACGATATTCATAAATACAAGAACTTCTTGTATGTATCTGTTGCTTTAACACAAAATCTCTGGTTTGACAGTTAGCTCTTCTGCTGAACTCCTATATCCTCTGACTGGGTAATCATTAATCATTAACTCGGCACTGGTACTGTTTGAATTTTATTACAATAATAGCAGTGCCATTTACTGAGTGCTTGCTATGTGTCAGACCCTGGGCTAAGTGACTTAATGTATAGTTAATCTTTGTAACAACCCTATGAGGCAGGAAAGGAAACTAGGCTCACATGTAAGTAGTAAAAGATTAAGCAGTAATAGAGTGAGGATTCTGACCCAAAGCTATCTGACTCTAAAATTCATGCTTTAAAACACTCACTTGTCCTACATCCCCATGTATTTTTGTCTTCTTTTGTAAATGAGATTATAGCTTCCTTGAAGGTACATATCATGTCTTAGTATTTGCTTATTGATTTCATAATATCTTGAACGTCTTGCTCTTAATCAATACTAAAAATAAAAAATGGCTCTTGTTTTGATGGATGCAAGTGGCATTTCACAGAATTTAGCCTGATGCAGTATGAAAAAATTGTTGGGATCATAAACTGTGTATCTTTTGGAAATTTACCTAGAGTAAATCCCCAAATTCTAGCTTCAGCTTCCATATAATTAAAAGGGAAACATTGCAGGGATGTTTATAGCTTAAGAAGCAATAGTAAGCTGGGTGTGGTGGCGCAGGTTTGTAATTCCAGTACTTGATAGGCTGAGACAGGAGGATCTGGGTTCGTGGCCAGCCTCAGCTACTTAGTGAAGCTCTCCGCAACTTAGTGAGACCCTGTTTCAAAATAAAGAATAAAAAATAGGACTGAGGGTGTAGCTCAGAGGTAGAATTTCCCTAGCTTTAATCCCCAGTACAAAAAAAAAAAAAAAAAAAAAAAAAAAAAAAAAAAAAAAAAAAAAAAAGAAGCAATAGTATCTGTAAAATATTTGTTATAGTTTTTGCTACATAGCAAGTAATCGATTAAATGCTAGCTTCTTAGTCCCTTCCCTGAAACATTTTTTTTTCTTTTTCTTTTTTTGCAGGGGACCATGTCTACAATGACTGATTGTAGTTTCTTTCTTATTTTTTCAATTTCATTGTACTTATCAAAAGTGATAAATATTAGCTTATTTTAAATCTGAGAAATGATTCCCCTCTGAGCCACTAAAGTAATTCTGTGTATATGGTCTATTGAAACAGTTACTGGTGAGCAAATATGAAGGAAATATGTGGTAGGCAGAGAATGGTTCACCGGGCTGGGGATGTAGCTCAGCAGTAGAGTACTTGCCTAGCATGTGCAAGGACGGGGTTCGATCCCTAGTACAGAAAATAAGTAAATAAAAAGAATAATAATTCCTCAAAGATATTTACATCATAATAATCTCTGGAACCTGCAATATGTTACTTTTCATTTCTAAGGGGAAATTAAGGTTACAGATGGAATTAAGGTTGTTAATCAGTTGACCTTAAAATAGGTGGATTACTTTGGTTTATCTAAGGGTGCCAATGTAATCACAAGTTTCCCAGAAATTAAAAGATAGGGACAGGAAGACCAAGGAAATGACAGTGGAAGAAAACTCCAGCCCAACTTTGCTGACTTTGAAGATGGAAGAAGAGCCCACAAGCCAAGGACAAGAGGTAGCTTCTAGAAGTTGGAAAATGGAAGCTATACCCCCCACTCCTTATTTATTTATTTATTTATTTATTTATTTTTGTGGTATTGAGGATTGAACCCAGTGGCATTCTACCTCTAAGCTACACCCCCAGAAATATTTTATTTTTATTTTTATTTTTTTTTATTTTTT